>OU342740.1:200060340-200248743 GCA_910589775.1 Avena eriantha
TTTTGATCGCTTGGCCTCGACCCATTTGGTGAACTTGTCGACCACGACCAGGAGGTGGGTGAAGCCGGATGGGGCCATCTTGAACGGGCCTACCTTGTCCATGCAACATACAGCGAATGGCCATGGTGATGGTGATGGTCTTGAGTGCTAAACCAGGGAGGTTCATCATTGCTTGGCGTATTTTTGACACCCGACGCATCGTTGGATGATGTCGGTGGCGTCAGCGTGCGCGGTGAGCCAGTAGAAACCGTGATGTAACATCCCAATTTCAGAAACCTGATTAGTTGTCTAGAATGCAAAAATCAAGGGGAACAAAAACTCTTTCTTGTTCGTTGTGCAGTGTTTGCTTATTGTTGTTTGTGCTTGTGCAGTAAGTGTATACCCTATGATACTCCTTACCTCACCATCAGTTGACAAAAGCTATTTAACAAAACTATCCTGGCTCATTCACATATTCTCAAATGTTCTGGCATTTCAAAACATGAGCCAAGATGCCTAGGTAACCAAAACTATTTTAGTAGCTTCTATTGACAAAACTATGGAGAGCTATATAATAACTATCTCTTATGTTTTCAAGATAGAACCTTCTAATACTCTTACCTCTAGATTTAACAAGACCTTTTTGTAAACTTTTGAATTATACTCCTGGTAGAAATACCAAGGACCTTACCTTTGTTCAAACTCCAACCTATTTCAAAATACCCATCCTTACCTACATCTAAGCTTGGTGGTAACCCTAGTAGTAGTCGATTTGTTTATAAGATGAGTTGCCTTGATCTACTTTTGAATTATCTGCATAGGAGATAGTATGAGGTAATGTAGGAGCTCATCCATAGGATCAAGATGTTTTCAACTCACGACCCCCCTAATCAAGAATACAAATCTGGATATGATCCCTAGCTACTAGGTGATCATCTAAACCCTTAACCAGATCAATTCTGAAGATTTCCATTCTAGAAGTTTCCAAGTCAATGAGGACCAATATCAAGCATGGATCCCCTCTACAACTATACTCTTCAACCACATCCCCTTGATGATGCTTGGTACCTTGCAACCCATCAAATCATCACCACCCACATTCTAGTCAAAACCCTAAATCTGCCAAATTTGGCTAAGTCTAGAGCTATGTTTCACAACATCACCTTTTTGGATGCCTCTCCTTTCTCAACCCTTGTGAATTTTTGATAATTAACTTGAACCATCTTTGTAATAATCCTAAGGACTACCAAGTCCACACTTAACTTTTTTATATCATCCTTAAACCACTTGTCTTGATGGTTTTTGTAGGCAAGAAAATAACTTTTCCTGCAAACCTAGTCAGCAGGTCCTACTTGATAGAAGCTCACACCCTCATCCAACCTTCTATGGACCAACTCTTTTCATGGTTGTGTGTCTACTCATATAGGGCTATCATTACCTACTTCACTTGTTCCAATTGGATCCTTGAGCTGTTTAGACCCACAAGGTTTTGTAGGCTAGTTGATAATCTGCTTTGGCAGACTTATTTTATTCAAAGTTTGAAAGCTTGTCATGGTGAGCTCAAGCAGGATCAAGCTCAAAACCCTACATCATTGCCAATATAAATCACTTGATATATCCATCCCTCTACCCCATACCCCAAGGGAAGATCTGAATTCCAAGATACAACCATGTTGATGGTATGAAATTAACATCACCCTAGATCCTTAATCTAGGGTATTCCACCAAATCAACTTGGATTCTCCAATCCCAAGGCTGAAAATGGTTGCTACAACCTTGTTATACATAATCTACCTTGATCATCAAGATTATCCATAATTCTCCATAATTATTATGGCTCCAAATCTAATAAATCTCTTTGATAGTCAAAATCTCCAAAACTCCTTCCATAAAGGAAAGTTTGGTTTTTGCCAAAACACATCCCCAACTTTTGGCTCAGTGGAGACCCATATATCATACCCTACCTTCCCATTTCAAAAATAAATATTTTTGAAGAGTTTTATTATTTCTTTTTGCCTATTTTCTCAAATGGCAAAAATGGGATAATAAATGTTTTAAATACTTTTAATCCCCAATAAATCTTGGGAAAATTCTCCTAAGTGTGTATTCACATTTGGGATCACCTGCCATCCAAATCCAACAAAGTCCAATGTAAAAATATCAAATGAGCTCCAATACTTCACTTCTGCAGTTTTTGAATAAATGGATTATTTAAATGGACTTATAATATTTTGAAAAATCCCAAATAATTCCTGGAGGGGTATATTGACCTCATCTATCTACCAGTACAATTTTCTCATCTAATCCATGCCAACTTAATTGCCTCTCTTCATGAGAAATCCCATGATCAAAGTGGACATTAATAAAATCCTTGAGCAAAATCAAATCAAAACTTCATCAAAATATCTCCATCCACTTCCACCAGCACCAGCACACCCCTCTGGTCATGATCACTGTAGCAATCACTGTAGCATCTTGACCTTTAGTGCTTGGACACTAGTACATAACCCCATGTGGGTGTCTTAGCTTGCAAAACCTCTTTACTTAGCTTGTAGCAGCCATTCCACCTCTCCTCTGCCCTCATCACAGACCAGATACCACTCTCCATGCCCACAGTAACCAACCCCTGGTTTGCCTCCTCTCTCCCATGCTCCATGGACTAGATCTACCATGAACCCCCTCCCCTTTGGTATATAGCTCCACCAGCAGCTCCCCCTCTCCCCGATTGGCCTTATTTTCTCCCCCTCCCTTGCACTCCCTATCCTCTCCCCTGCTCTGCCTCGCTCAGAAAAGGAAGGAGAAGGCTCCTCGGCCATCACCAAGATCTGCTCGGGTACCCTCCTCTCAGCTCCCTCCGCTCTGCATGTCCCCTTTCTGAGATCCCCTTGTCCCTCTGAGTCTAACCCCACCGTTTTCCCGGGCTCCAGACCACCGCATGTACCAACTCCGGCGATCACCGAGGGTAGCTCCGGGAGTGAGTTTGCGCACGGGGCGTCCCTGCGTCGGACCAAGCAACCGCGGCCTATCACCAGAACCGCCACTGACACCTGCGACGCCCAGCACCCTCGCCACCTTCATGCACGCCTCCCTGGCCCTGCTCCGGGAGCACCCGAGAGCACCACCGCGGACGTCATCGCGCGAGTCACCGTCCGTCATGGAAACTGTTGATTCTGCCCTTCCCTGGATCGTCTTCATCGACCACTTTGCCCTACAGCATCCCCGGCTCCCCTCCTCCCTCCGGTTAGCCTCTCCGCAGCTCCCTCGCCTCTGCTAGGGTTTCAGCCCGCCGCGCTAGCTCGAAGGGAGACGACGGCCCCAGGCCGTCCATCTAGTTTTAACCGAATGACCGAGATCCGCTGGTACCGGTTTGCCCCGACGGCTCGCTAACCGCTGGGCCCCGCCCGCAGGCGGTTTGAAATCCTCCAGCGCGAGGCACCGCTCTGGGTGGGCCGTTTTCCCCGGTGAAGCCCATCTGCGTCTGGAATCCTGCCCAGTGGCTATTTTCCCTTTTTCTTTTAGTAATTCCATTAATTACAGATCTGCTTCTGGCCATTCACTTTAATTGCTAAACAAAATAAAAATCACTCCCTTCTAGACAGCTACAGAACTTATACAGGTTTCTCACATGTTTTGCCCAACATGCAGAACCAATATCCTAGCCTAATATTATTCCCAATTTATGTAGAAATTAAAATGCTAGCATCTATCCCTTTTCACTAATTAAAATCCTCATTGAGCTACCTAACTCCAATTGAAGTAAAACCAACTGCCTCTGGTAGGTATCCTAGCTACCTATCTCATGTCCTTTGTCCGATGCCAATTTAAAAAATAATTTGGCCCCTAGTAAAAATAATAAAAACCATTAGTTTCTGACTTTAGGAATTTCTCTAGGTCAAACCAACAAAGTTTTTTACCTCATTCCAACTCCCTGGGATGTGGTACCCCAATTCCTATAAAAACCCAGGAGACCCAAATTTATTGCTGCTTTGTCCCACTTTGTTGAATTAATCATCTCTAGCTAGGGTATTTTTAGTAGAAAAATCACTACTGGAGTTCCAAAAGTCCAAAAAGGTTGATTCCAATTTCTACAGAAAGGAATTCTAAATACCTAACATGTGTCCTTGGAATCATAACAAATCTTCTGTAAATTTAATCTGGTGAAAAAGTCAAATTACCTACATAACTGCCTTTGGGAATTTCTTGAGGGTATTCTGGTAAATATTTTGGAGTGATTCCCAAGTCTCACTGAACAAGTACATCAAGACCTACCTAACCATCCAAGGAAATAATATTTGGAGCTCCAGAACTTTTCTGGTAAATTATTTCCTAAAACTAGAGCTTTTATCACTAGGATGTTCATAATAAATTGAAGAAAAGTGATAAAATAGTGAAACCACTTTCGTTGGTTTCGTTTATCAACTCCTATCTGTTGGTATCATTTTTACATGATGGTATCATACATAATAATTCCTTGGTTCCAAAACCCCTCTTAGGTAGTCCTTCGGCTATAAAACCCTAAGAGATGTTCCTCCCCTTCTCCAAGACCATCTCAATCTTCTAATTCCAATCCTCTCAAAACCATCTGAATCTTAATCTGGTATTATTCATTGTTTTCTGTATGTAATGGTGCTTGTTTTTCTGGTGTTGATTGTGGCTTGGTTTGTTTGCATGTGTTGTCGGGACGACGATAGTTGCGATGAAATCGGGAGAGCAGAAGAAGTTGTATTTATTATTGGTATTGGTATTGGTATTCTGGGTTACCTCAAGAAGAAGACCAGGGACATATTTCCATATTGCTAATCATCAAGCAAGCCACCTTCTTGCTCATAAGCCTTGTCCTACTATGTTACTTGTGCATGTTTTATCAACTGCTTATTAAAACTGCATTATTTTACTATATATTGATGTATATATATGGTAGTGGTTTGGATCCTCCAAACCCTTACTCCATGGTACAACTAAGTACAACCCTCTTGATGATACCTATTTTCCCATAGTGGAATAGATGGTGTATTACACCATACCCCTTTGGAGACCCCGATTTAGCCGAAGCAAAAGCTAGAGGATGGGAAGACCCAGAAAAAGTTTTACCAAATGTTCTATGATAAAACTTGGTGAGGTGGGTCCTCTTGAGAGATGTTGAGAAAGAGAAAAGGGTTTTGTTTTACAAAATGCTGAAGGAAAACTGGAGGAAAAAGGTTTACAAAAACACACCCGGTTCTTTGCAGTTTTTTCTAGAACAATTAACCCGTGCAACCACATTACTCTGGTATGGGACAGGGATGGATTTGATGTTTGTCTATTCTGGTATAAGCTGCCTCGCAACAACTACATGGGATTGCGATCCCTGGAGGGTGGGCCTTCTCTGGACAAACGACCCATGTGGGACATCGACCGGGAGATGGAACAAAGGGTCGGTAGGCATCCACGCGTTACTATGAGCCCCTCATTGAAAGCGCACACTCAGGAAGTGGAAAAAGCACTCCAGTTGGTCCTCGCCCGACGTCCCGGTTTTGAGGGGATTAACACTCATAGGGTAGGCACTTATACTGGAGTGGGCATCCGGAGAGTCTTGATCGGTTTACTCGACCCACGATCGGTGAACATCAGGGTAGTGTACCGGATTGTGTGGGTAAAGTGTACAACCTCTACAGAGTGTAAATCTATTCGAATAGCCGTGTCCGCGGTCATGGACGGTTGGGAAGGTTGCTATAGAGCGGTGCTGGTTTTGATTTCAAAAGGATTTCGGAAAAAGAAATGGTTTTGGAAATATTTTGACCATGGGATGGTCGGGAAGGATACCTGCTTTAACCATGGGATGGTCAGAGAGGTATGGAAGGAGTTTGGTCGTGGGATGACCTGAAAACGGGAACAAATGGGTGACCTTGTCCTAATGTTTTCCAAAACATTGCAAAAAGGTTTTAAAAATGTTTACAAAAGTATTCAACAAAGATATGTAAATGCTATATCCACAAGAGAAACTATTTGATAAAAGAACCTCTCTTGGATCCCACCTACTACCACAACCAAAATGCATATCCTCCTGTTATTATTAATATCTTAAGGTGGTTTGCGAGTACATTCAAAGTACTCATCGGCATTGTCCCTGGCTATTAACTTGGGCATATATCAAGAAGAGGTGAAGTGGACGACTATGCGAGCTAGGACGTTTTCCCAGTCAGTTGCCTGTAGGTTAAGGCATGGCTCAGGATCTACGCTTGATGAAGTTCCGCTGATGATTAGTGATGTAGCCATAACGGCATTTATGTAAGTCTTGTAATTCGGCATATTCTCGGATGTTGTAATGATACTTGTTGGTTATGTGCCACGACTAACTGATCATGGGATCGTGGTTGCATGCATAACAGGGATTCTTAGAGGATTAATCCAAGGGGCCCCACACGTGCCACATGGCCTTGGCGACCAGCGACTTGGCGTTGGCATGATGGCCGCAGTCGCCGGTGTGGATGTCCTGGAGGATCTTGCGGCCTTCTTCTGGCTGTACATAGCGTTGGAACACGCCAGTCACGCTGCGCTTGTGGAGCTCGTCGTTGATGATGACGAAGGATTTGGAGCGGTGCACGATCATTCACGCCTCTATCTCATTGCTTGGGAGGATCTTGTGCTTGAGGAAGGCGACGTATGGTGCCGTCCAATCGCTGGGCTCCATGATCATGGTGACCAGGGCCGGCTCGGATTGTAGTGGTATCCCGATGTCGATCTCCTCTGGTGAGCAGACCGAAGGTTTGTGGATGATGTCAAGGAAGACGCCTGCGGGTGGCGTTTTTTGAGCCGACCCTATGCGGGAAAGGGTGTCTGCCTTCTCATTCTTGCGTCTGTCGATCCACTTGACTGAATAGCCGTCGAAGTGTCCTCCCAGCCGGTCTACCTCTTGGCGGTACGCGATCATTGTTGGAGAGACAGCGTCGCATGTTCTGGCGACCTGGCCAGCGACTAGGTCGGAGTCGCCATAGCATCGTAGGTGGTTGATGTTCATCTCCTTGGCGGCCCGCATGCCGTGAAGGACGGCCTCGTGTTCTGCCATGTTGTTGGTGCAGGGCTTGAAGTTGAGGTGGAGCATGTAGTGGAGCTTGTCTCCTTTGGGGGAGGTCAATATGACCCCGACCCTTGTGCTGTCGGCGTTCTTGGAACCATCAAAGTGGAGCGACCAGTAGTGAAAGTATGGTAGCTTCTTCGACTGCTGCGCTTCTTCCCAATCTTCTAGGAAATAAACTAGGGCTTGTGACTTGTTCGCTTTGCGGGTCTCGTATTTGATGTTGTGGACGCCAATTTTGACGGCCCACTTGGCGACTCACCCAGTCGCCTCGTGATTGTGTATTATGTCCTACAGAGGTGCGGAGGAGACCACCATGATTGGGTGTTCCTAGAAATAATGGGGGAGTCACCGCTGAGCTCGGAATACCGCGTATACCAGTTTCTGGTACTACAGGTAGCGTTGTCGTGAGTCCGTCAGTACTTCGCTAATATAGTAGATAGGGCGCTGTATAGGGCGCTCATTGCCCTCCTCTGGCCGTTCAACGACCATCATGGCGCTGACGACTCGAGTGGAGGCCGCCACGTTTACGAGAATTGGCTCTTTGTCGATTGGGGCTGCAAGGAGTGGAGCCTCAAGTAGCACTTCTTTGAGTGCTTTGCGTGCATCGTCCGCCTCCGCATCCCATTGGAACGTGGGGTTCTTTCACATTAGGTAATAGAGAGGCATGGCCTTTTCGCCTAGTCGAGGGATGAAGCGTCTGAGAGCCGCGGCTCGCCCGGCCAACTTCTGGACGTCGCGCAGGCAGTTGGGTTTTCGAGTCACATGATGGTGTTGATCTTGGTGGGGTTGGCTTCGATGCCTCACTTGGAGACTACATATCCCAGTTGTTGTCCGGTGGGGACGCTGAAGGTGCACTTTCCTAGGTTTAGCTTGATGTTGTACCTCTACAGATTTGCGAAGGTTTCGGCCAGGTCGGCGAGCAGGTAGTCCTGGCGGGTGGATTTTACCACCACGCCGTTGATGTAGACGTGAATGTTGTGTCCAATTTAGCTCGTGAGGCACTCCTGCATGCATCTTTGGTATGTGGCGCGGGTGTTCTTGATGTCGAATGTCATGGCCGTGTAGCAGAAGGCACCAAATGGCGTAATGAACGCTGTCTTTTCCTCATCCTCGATTGCCATTTTGATCTAGTTGTAACCAGAGTATGTGTCAAGGAAGCACAACGACTCCGATGCCGCGGTCGAGTCGATGATCTAAGCGATGCGTGGTAGGACGAACTCCTACTTCGGGCAGGCGCTGTTGAGGTTGGTTTAATCGATGCACATTCTCCATGTGTTGTTATTTTTCAGGACCAGGACTAGGTTTGCCAGCCACTTGGAGTATTTTATTGGCCGAATGAAGCCTGTGGCTAGCAGACATTGTACTTCTTCGGTGATTGCTCGACGGAGCTCTTCATTGAAGGGCCGTAGCGACTGCTTTACTGGTCACACTTTGGGGTCGGCGTTTAATTTGTGCTCAGCGAGTTCCCTCGGGACACTTTGCATGTCAGATGGTTTCCATGCGAAGATGTCGCGGTTCTCACAGAAGAACTATATGAGCATGCTTTCCTATGTGGGGCGCATGTGTGCCTTGATGGTGACCGTCTAGCTGAAGTCGCCCGGGAGGAGCTCGATGGTGCGGGTGGCGGTTGGCTTTTTTAGGATGGTGGGGTCGTCCTTATTGATGTTGCCCGCGTATTTCGCGAGCTCCTCCGCATGGTAAGGTTTCGTGGTGATGACGGCGTCGGCGAGCTTGGCGCCTTTGTCCTCGCATTCCACGGCCATATCAGGGTCGCCGTGGACGGTGATGATGCCGCTTGGCCCTGGAAGCTTCATCATGTTCTAGGCGTAGTGTGGGGTCGCCATGAATTTGGCGAACGCTTGGTGACCCAGGACGCAGTGGTAGGGGCTAGGGAAGTTCACCAGCTCGAACATGATCCTCTCCGTGCGGTAGTTTGCCGTAGTGTCGAAGGTGACTGGCAGTGTCACTTTTCTGACCGGGGACGATGCCGTGGAAAGTTGTCAGGGTTGGCTTGATGGCTGCTTCTGGTAGCTGGAGCCTCTAGAACGTGTCCAGATACATGATGCTGATGAAGCTCCTACCGTCCATCAATGTCTTGGGCAGCCAATTGTCGGCCCCCTTTGGCCTGACCACCAGGGTGACTCGCCCTGGATATTCGAGCTTGGGCACGTGGTCTTGGCGACTCCAGGTGATGCTTTACTCGGACCAGTTGAGGAAGCGGGGGACGTCGACTTGGGTCACCGCATTGACGGCGACCACGCGGGCAAGCACCTTCTTCTCGCGCTTGGTGCCGAGCCCGGTGAAGGTGTGTAGCAAGCCGACAGCGTTGCCGAAGCCTCCAGCATTTCCGTTGTCCCGCGGTGGGTTGTTGTTGGGGTCCTCCCTTGCTCGCCTTGCCTTTTCGATCTCTTTGAGACAGTGCCAGTCCGCGGTGGTGTGGGTGGCGGGTTTTCCCTTCATGCTGTGGTGGATGCAGGGCTGGTTGAGCAGGGCAGCAGGATCGAATTTCGGCCTTGCCGCGTTGTTGGCGCGGTAGTTTCCACTATCGCGGTAATTTCCTCCATCGCAGCGGTAGTTCTTGGGGTAGTGTTGGCCATAGCCGTTGTTGGCGACGAAGTCGACTCGCCCGTCCGTGCGCCCGCATGTCGTGCTGACGCCCGCTAGTGCGGCGTCTTCCTCCCGACTCGTCGTCGGAGTCTTGGTTGGGGTCCTCCTCCGCGTAGCGCTTGGCGATCTCGAGGAGGTCGAGGATGGTGACGAGCGTCCGGTAGACCCGCTTGATCTTAGCGACCAATGGTTCGTACCAGCACGCGTTCTTGAAGCAATGTATCATCATGTCCTGGTGGATGCCGGAAGCATTGATCCACAGTTCTTGCCACCTTTGAATCCAGTGGCAGGTCGACTCGCGTTGTCCCTCGATGCACCACTCCATGTATTCGATGGTGGTGGCGCGAGTGTAAGATCCCTCAAAGTGCCTGACGAAGGTATCCCGCATTTCCTCCCAGGAGTCGATGCTGTCGGCGAGGAGGGTGTTGATCCATTGCCGGGTCGCACCCTCCATCATCAGGGGAGGTAGCGAGTGGCGAGCAGGTCAGTGTGGTCGGCGATTCCCATCGCCATGAGATATATGTCTAGCCACACTATTGGGTCGTACTTTTCGATCTCCTTAGGCGCCTTGAAGTTGGCGGGGGTACTTTTCCCCTCTAATCATAGGCCCGAAGCATTGGGGGCCGATTCGTCTGAGCGAGCCCCTGGGTTCGGGGTCACCGTGATTACTGAGGGTGTGCCTCAAGTCGATGGGCTGGAGCGCCCGCCAAGCCTGGATGTTGACGATATGCGTGCTGGTGTCGATGGGTTGCCCATTGGCGGAGACCGTGTTGTTCACCAGTCGCGGCTTGTTGGTGGAGAGTGCGGGGTTGGCGGCCCGTGGTTGTTTCGCGAGGGGTTGCGGTGGTGGATAGGTCACGGCGTTGGCGATAATGGGGTGGCCGCTTGAGACCGCCCTGCTGTCCGAGGAGCGGGAATACATCCGACCCCATAGGTCGACTCCCGCGGCTTGTTGCTCGACGGCCCTGGCGAGTAGGGCGTTGGTGTACTGGATCTGCACTGTGCCTTCTCCCTAGATGTCGAGGTTGGCAACCGCGGCATCGGCCGCGACGACATTTTCCATCGGGGTGGAGTAGAGTGGGAGTCCGTTGGCGTTGTGGGCCTGTGCCGAGATAATGATCCGCTGCTGGTCCAGCGGGGGCGCACGACCAATGGGTGGTGGAGGGGCTCCGGTCGCCGGTGCGCCCGGTGGTGGTCGGTTGCTTCCACCTGGTGGCGCGTTCTCGCAGTACTCGCGCTTGGCCGCGCGTGCTGTGTCGCTTTCATCGTTGAAGTTTAGGACGCGGCCTTGGACGTTGGAGTTTAGGCGGGTCCTGATGCGGCGCTGGTAATAGAGCAATAGCTCCTGCGTCGTTTCCCGCTCGAGGCGGTACCTCTCATGCTCGCTGAGCTCATTGTGCTGCGCCTCCACGAGTCGCCGGTGGGCCTCCTCCACCTCTGTTGCCGTGGCCGTCGGCGGGGTCAGCGTGGAGAACGGATCTGGCGGGGCGGCCGTGCTGCCCGCCATGTAGATCTTGTTGAGGCGATTGGATCTGGTGCGGAAGTCCTCGGGGGACTCCTACCCAGAGACGGAATCAAAGATCCCAAGGATGGAGGAGTCTTCAAAGTCCTTGGGGTTGGAGACTCGCGTGATGGAGTCCTCCCGCGATGCAGCGGTGATAGATCCGTCAACCGAGGCAAGGGTCGCGGAGTCGGCGTCGTCGTGGAGGGTCGTGTCGTCCATGTCGGCATTAGTCCCGGCCGCACTACTAGCGGCCGAGTCGTATTTGGTGGCGAGGCTCTTGATGGAATGGACATGCTCCTCCGAGAGCAGACCGCGGTGCGGTGGCGATCACCGTCGCCACTGGGATGACCGCACCGGTGAAGCCGACGAGATGGAGCCAACTGGCATCACCGTGCTTTGCGTGATCGGGCGCGACGCCGGAATGTAGCGGCTGGGTAGGATATGTAAGATCCCGCCGATGGCGATCATGCAGCGGTTGGCGAGCGACCGATCGATCGGCGAATAGGGTCTCGCCGCAGAACTCAGGCCAGTCCAGCTAGGTCCCACAGTGGGCGCCACTGTCATGGAAATGGCCACGGCAGTCGCTGAAGTAGGCAGCGATTGGTTGAATCGGGGGCGAGAGTTGGCGGTCATCTGCGGTGCGAGATGGGGGCGGACGCACATATATTTATCCAGGTTCGGCCCACCGGAGGGTAAATACCTACTCCTGCGAGATTGGATTGATGGAGAGCAAGTTACAGGGGTGGCGAGCTTGGCGTCTAAGCAGCGAGTCGCTTGAACGGGTGTATGATGGACCGTACGTCCTCAGGATACCCTAGGGAGGTTTATATAAGAGGCACCTCACTAGGGTTTACAGTTTAAAACCGAACAAGATATGGATTCAGAGGCTTTAACCTAATCCGACGGGGCTTCGAGTATGCTTCTGGGCCTCCAGTCTCCAGTCGTCGGGCCTTCTCCTTAGTCGCATTCCAGTCACTGTCCTGCAGGCCCACTCATGAGACCTTTGGCCCAATCGGAACGTCCTACTAGGCATAACCCATTCGGCATATCCCCATCGCATGCAGTGACTCCAGTCGATCCATGTGGTTTAGGAAAAGAACACACATGAAATTTCACTTGTAGATCAATGTGGTTTAGGAAAAGACACCCACATGTGGATGAATGTGGTTTCGGAAACGAACGCACATGCAATGACTCTAGTGGATCAATGTGGTTTAGCAAAAGAAAACACACGCAATGTCACCAGTGGATCCATCCGTTTTAGGAAAAGAACACACATGCAATGACTCCAGTGGATCAATGTGGTTTAGGAAAAGAACACACATTCAATGACTCAAGTGGATCCATATGGTCAGTGAAACAACACACATGAAATGTCACCAGTGGAACCATGTGGTTTAGGAACAAAAACACATGCAATGACTCTAGTGGATCAATGTGGTTTATGAAAACAACATACATGCAATAACTCTAGTGGATCCATGTGGTTTAGCAAAAGAACACATATACATGGAATCTAGTGGATCAATGTGATTTAGGAAAAGAAAACACATGCAATGACTCTAGCGGATCAATATGGTTTAGGAAAAAAAAAACACACACGCAGTGACTCGGTGGATCAATGTGGTTGAGGAAAAGAACACACACGCAATAACTCTAGTGGATCAATGTGGTTGAGGAAGAGAACACACATGCAATGTGACTACTGGATCCATGTAGTTTAGGAGAAGAACACACATACAATGACTCTAGTGGATCAATGTGGTGTAGGAAAAGAACGCACATGCAATGACTCTAGTGGATCAATGTAGTTTAGGAAAACAACATACATGCAATGACTCTTGTGGATGAATGTGGTTTAGGAAAAGAACACACATGAAGTGATTCTAGTGGATCGATGTGGATTAGCAAAAGAACACACGTGAAGTGACTCCAGTGTATCAATGTGGTTTTTGATAACAACATACATGCAATGAATCTAGTGGATCCATGTGGTTTAGGAAAAGAACACGCATATAGCGACTCTAGTGGATCAATGTGATTTAAGAAAAGAACACACATGCAATGACTCTAGCGGATCAATGTGGTTTAGGAAAAGAACACATATGCAATGAATCTAGTCTATCAATGTGGTTTAGGAAAACAACACACATGAATGACTCTAGTGGATCCATGTGTGTTCCGATTGAGTCATTTCATGTGTGCTCTTTTCCAAAACTACATTGATCCACCAGTCACACATGAAGTGGATCTAGAGGATTCTTGTGGTTTATAAAAACAACACACATGTAGTGTCACCAGTGCATCCCCGTGGTTTAGAAAAAGAACACACATGCAATGACTCCAATGGATCATTGTGCTTTGGGAAAAGAACAGACATGCAATGTCACTAGTGGATCCACGTGGGCTAGGAAAAGAACACACACGCGATGTCACAAGTGGATCCATGTGGTTTAAGAAAAGAACACTCATGCAATGTTACCAGTGGATCCATGTCATTGAAGAAAATAACACACATGAAATATCACCAATGGTTCAACGTGGTTAAGGAAAATAAAGCACATGCAATGACCCAAGTGCATCAATGTAGTTTAGGAAAAGAGCACACATGAAATGACTCCAGTGGATCAATGTGGTGTTGGAAAACAACACACATGCAGTGACTCTAGTGGATCAATGTGGTTTAGGAAAAGAACACACATGAAATGTCACTAGTAGATCAATTTGGTTTAGGAAAATAAAACACATGTGGAATAATGTTGTTTAGGAAACGAACGCACATGTAATGACTCTAGTGGATCAATGTGGTTTAGCAAAAGCAAACACATGAAATGTCAACCAGTGGATCCATGTGGTTTAGGAAAATAACACACATGTAATGACTCTAGAGGATCAATGTGGTTTAGGAAAATAACACACATTCAATGACTCAAGTGGATCCATATTGTCAGTGAAACAACACACATGAAATGTCACTAGTGGAACCATGTGGTTTAGGAAAAAACACACGCAATGACTCCAGTTTATCAATGTGGTTTATGAAAACAAAATTCTTGCAATGACTCCAGTGGATGCATGTGATTTAGGAAAACAACACACACGAAGTGACTCAAGTGGATCAATGTGGTTTAGGAATAGAACACACATGCAATGAATCAAGTGGATCAATGTGGTTAGGAAAAGAACACACATGCAATGACTCTAGCGGATCAATGTGGTTTAGGAAAAGAACACACATGCAATGGCTCTAGTGGATCAATGTGGTTTAGGAAAACAACAAACATGCAATGACTCCAGTGGATGCATGTGATTTAGGAAAACAACACACACGAAGTGACTCAAGTGGATCAATGTGGTTTGGGAATAGAACACACATGCAATGAATCCAGTGGATCAATGTGGTTAGGAAAAGAACACACATGCAATGTAACCAGTGGATCGATGTGGTTTAGGAAAAGAACACACATGCAATGACTCCAGTGGATCCATGTGTTTTAGGAAAAGAAGACACATGCAATGACTCTAGAGGATCAATGTGGTTTGGGAAAAGAACACACATGCAATGACTCTAGTGGATCAATGTGGTTTAGGAAAACAACGAACATGCAATGACTCTAGTGGATGCATGTGATTTAGGAAAACAACACACATGAAGTGACTCAAGTGGATCAATGTGGTTTAGGAATAGAACACACATGCAATGAATCCAGTGGATCAATGTGGTTACAAAAAGAACATACATGCAATGTAACCACTGGATCGATGTGGTTTAGGAAAAGAACACGCATGCAATGACTCCAGTGGATCCATGTGTTTTAGGAAAATAACACACGTGCAATGTCACTTGTGGATCAATGTGGTTTAGGAAAAGAACACACATGAAGTGACTCTAGTGGTTCCATGTGGTTTATAAAAAGAACACACATGTAGTGTCACAAGTGGATACCTGTGGTTTAGAAAAATAACACACGTGTAATGACTCCAGTGGATCAATGTGGTTTTGGAAAAGAACACACATGCAATTTCACAAGTGGATCCATGTGGTCTAGGAAAAGAACACACACGCAATATCACAAGTGGATCCATGTGATTTAAGAAAAGAACACTCATGCAATGTTACAAGTGGATCTATGTGGTTGAGGAAAACAACACACATGAAATGTCACCAACGGACCCACGTGGTTTAGGAAAAGAACACACATGCAATGACCAAAGTGGATCAATGTCATTTTGGAAAAGAGCACAGATGAAATGACTCTAGTGGATGAATGCGGTTTAGGAAAAGAACACACATGTAGTGACTCCAGTGGATCAATGTGGTTTAGGAAAGAACACACATGAAATGTCACTAGTAGATAAATGTGGTTTAGGAAAACAAAAAACATGTGGATCAATGTGGTTTAGGAAACGGACGCACATGCAATGACTCTAGTGGATCAATGTGGTTTAGCAAAAGAAAACACATGCAATGTCACTAGTGGATCCATGTGGTTTGGGAAAAGAACACACATGCAATGACTCTAGTGGATCAATGTGGTTTAGGGAAAGAACACACATTCAGTGACTCAAGTGGATCCATATGGTCAGTGAAACAACACACATGAAAGGTTAGCAGTGGACCCATGTGGTTTAGGAAAAAAGACATGCAATGACTTTAGTGGAACAATGTGGTTTATGAAAACAACATACATGCGATGACTCTAGTGCATCCATGTGGTTTACGAAAAGAACACACATACATCGACTCTAGTGGATCAATGTGATTTAGGAAAAGAACACACATGCAATGATTCTAGCGGATCAATGTGGTTCGGGAAAAGAACACACATGAAATGACTCTAGTGGATCAATGTGGTTTAGGAAAAGAACAAACATGCAATGACTCCAATGGATGCATGTGATTTAGGAAACCAACACACACGAAGTGACTCTAGTGGATCAATGTGGTTTAGGAATAGAACACACATGCAATGAATCTAGTGGATCAATGTGGTTAGGAAAAGAACACACATGCAATGTAACCAGTGGATCGATATGGTTTAGGAAAAGAACACACATGCAAAGACTCCAGTGGATCCATGTGGTTTAGGAAAAGAACACACATGCAATGTCACTTGTGGATCAATGGGGTTTAGGAAAAGAACACACATGAAGTGACTCTAGTGGATCCATGTGGTTTATAAAAAGAACACACATGTAATGTCCTCAGTGGATCCCTGTGGTTTAGAAAAAGAACACACATCCAATGACTCTAGTGGATCAATGTGGTTTTGGAAAAGAACACACATGCAATGTCATAAGTGGATCCATGTGGTCTAGGAAAACAACACACACGCAATGTCACAAGTGGATCCATGTGGTTTAAGAAAAGAACACTGATGCAATGTTACTAGTGGATCCCTGTGGTTGAGGAAAAGAACACACATGAAATGTCACCAATGGATCCACGTGGTTTAGGAAAATAACACACATGCAATCAACCCAAGTGGATCAATGTTGTTTTGGAAAAGACCACACATGAAATGACTCTAGTGGATCAATGCGGTTTAGGAAAAGAACACACATGTAGTGACTCCAGTGGATCAATGTGGTTTAGGAAAAGAACACACATGAAATGTCAGTAGTAGATCAATGTGGTTTAGGAAAAGAACACACATGTGGATCCATGTGGTTTAGGAAACGAACCCATGCAATGCTCTAGTGGATCAATGTGGTTTAGCATAAGAAAACACATGCAATGTCACTAGTGGATCCATGTGGTGTAGGAAAAGAACAGACATGCAATCACTCCTGAGGATCAATGTGGTTTAGGAAAAGAATATACATTCAATGACTCAAGTGGATTCATATGGTCAGTGAAACAACACACATGAAATGTCACCAATGGAACCATGTGGTTTAGGAAAGAAAAACACATGCAATGACTCTAGTGGATCAATGTGGTTTAGGAAAAGAACACACATGAAATAACTCTAGTGGATCCATGTGGTCTAGGAAAAGAACACACATGCAATGACTATAGTGGAGCAATGTGGTTTAGGAAAAGAACACACATGAAGTGACTCTAGTGGATCAATGTGGTTTAGGAAAAGAAACAAATGCAATGACTTTAGTGGATCCTTGTGGTTTAGGAAAAGAAGACACATGCAGCGACTCTACTGGATCAATGTGATTTAGGAAAAGAAAAAACACGGAATGACCCTAGCAGATCAATGTCGTTTCGGAAAAGGGCACACATGCAATGACTTTGGTGGATCAATGTGGTATAGGAAAACAACACACATGCAATGTCTCTAGTGGATCCATGTGGTTTAGGAAAAGAACACACATGTAGTGAGTTTAGTGGATCAATGTGGTTTAGGAATAGAACACACGTGCAATGACTCTAGTGGATCAATGTGGTTAGGAAAAGAACACACATGCAATGTAACCAGTGGATCAATGTGGATTAGGAAAAGAACACACATGCAATGACTCTATTGCATCCATCTGGTTTAGGAAAAGAACACACATGCAATATTACCATTGGATCAATGTGGTTTACGAAAAGAACACACATGAAGTGACTCTAATGGATCCATGTGGTTTAGGAAAAGAAAAAAAATCTAGTGTCACCAGTGGATCACTATGGTTTAGGAAAAGAACACATATGCAATGACTAAAGTGGATCCATGTGGTCTAGGAAAAGAACACACACACATGCAATGACTCTAGTGTATAAATGTGGTTACGAAAAGAACACACATGCAATATCACTAGGGGATCAATATGGTTTAGGAAAAGAACACACATGAAGTGACTCTAACGGATCCATGTGGTTTAGCAAATGAAAACACATGCAATGACTAAAGTGGATCCATGTGGTCAAGGAAAAGAACACACACGCAATGTCGCCTGTGGATCCATGTGGTTTAGGAAAAGAGAACACATGCAATGACTCTAGTAGATAAATGTGGTTTAGGAAAAGAACACACATGCAATGTCACCAATGGATCAATGTGGTTGAGGAATAGAACACACAAGAAATGTCACCAGTGGATCAATGTGGTTTAGGAAAAGAACACACATGCTATGACTCAAGTGGATTAATGCGGTTTACGAAAAGAACAAACATACATTGAATCTAGTGGATCAGTGTGGTTTAGGAAAAGAACACACATGCAATCAGTCTAGTGGATCAATGTGGTTCTGGAAAAACACACTTGAAATGACTCTAGTGGATCCATGTGGTTTAGCAAAAGGACACACATGAAGTGATTCTAGTGGATCAATGTGGTTTAGGAAAGTAACACACATGCAGTGACTCTAGTGGATCAATGTGGTTTCGGAAAAGAAACAAATGCAATGTCTCTAGTCCATCCATGTGGTTTTGCAAAAGAAGACACATGCAGCGACTCTAGTGGATCAATGTGATTTAGGAAAAGAACACACATGCAATGACTCTAGTGGATTAATGTGGTTTTGGAAAAGAACACACATGCAATGACTCCGGTGGATCAATGTGGTTTAGGAAAACCACACACATGCAATGACCACAGAGGATCCATGTGGTTTAAAAAAAGAACACACATGTAGTGACTTTAGTGGATCAATGTGGTTTAGGAATAGAACACACATCCAATGACTCTAGTGGATCAATGTGGTTAGGAAAGGAACACACAAGCAATGTAACCAGTGGATCAATGTGGTTTAGGAAAAGAACACACATGCAATGACTCTAGTGGATCAATGTGGTTTAGGAAAAGAACACACATGAAGTGACTCTAGTGGATAAATGTGGTTTAGGAAAAAAACAAATGCAATGACTCTAGTGGATCCATGTGCTTTAGGAAAAGAACACACATGCAGTGACTCTAGTGGATCAATGTGATTTAGGAAATGAACACACATGCAATGTCACTAGTGGATCCATGTGGTTTAGGAAAAGAACACACATGCAATGACTCAAGTGGATCAATGTGTTTTAGGAAAATAACACACATTCAGTGAGTCATGTGGATCCATATGGTCAGTGAAACAACACAAATGAAATGTCACCAGTGGAACCATGTGGTTTAGGAAAAAAACACATGCAATGACTCTAGTGGATCAATGTGGTTTATGAAAACAACATACATGCAATGACTCTAGTGGATCCATGTGGTTTAGGAAAAGAACACACATACATCGACTCTAGTGGATCAATGTGATTTAGGAAAAGGACACACATGCAATCACTCTAGCCGATCAATGTGGTTTAGGAAAAGAACACACATGCAATGACTCTAGTGGATCAATGTGGTTTAGGAAAACAACAAACATGCCATGATTCTAGTGGATGCATGTGATTTAGGAAAACAACACACACGAAGTGACTCTAGTGGATGAATGTGGTTTAGGAATAGAACACACATGCAATGATTCCAGTGGATCAATGTGGTTAGGAAAAGAACACACATGCAATGTAACCAGTGGATCGATGTGGTTTAGGAAAAGAACACACATGCAATGACTCCAGTGAATCCATGTGGTTCAGGAAAAGAACACACATGCAATCTCACATGTGGATCAATGGGGTTTAGGAAAAGAACACACATGAATTGACTCTAGTGGATCCATGTGGTTTATAAAAAGAACACACATGTAGTGCCACCAGTGGATCCCTGTGGTTTAGAAAAAGAACACACATGCAATGACTCCAATGGATCAATGTGGTTTTGGAAATGAACACACAGCAATGTCATAAGTGGATCCATGTGGTCTAGGAAAAGAACACACACACAATGTCACAAGCGGATCCATGTGGGTTAAGAAAAGAACACTCATGCAATGTTACCTGTGGATCCATGTGGTTGAGGAAAAGAACACAAATGAAATGTCACCAATGGATCCACGTGGTTTAGGAAAAGAACACACATGCAATGACCCAAGTGGATCAATATCGTTTTGGGAAAGAGCACAGATGAAATGACTCTAGTGGATCAATGTGGTTTAGGAAAAGAACACGCATGTAGTGACTCCAGTGGATCAATGTGGTTTAGGAAAAGAACACACATGAAATGTCAGTAGTAGATCAATGTGGTTTAGGAAAAGAACACACATGCGGATCAATCTGGTTTAGGAAACGAACACACATGCAATGCTCTAGTGGATCAATGTGGTTTAGCATAAGAAAACACATGCAATGTCACCAGTGGATCCATGTGGTGTAGGAAAAGAGCAGACATGCAATAACTCCTGAGGATCAATGTGGTTTAGGAAAAGAATATACATTCAATGACTCAAGTGGATCCATATGGTCAGTGAAACAACACACATGAAATGTCATTAGTAGATCAACGTTGTTTAGGAAAAGAACATACATGTGGATCAATGTGGTTTAGGAAACGAACACATGCAATGCTCTAGTGGATCAATGTGGTTTAGCATAAGAAAACACATGCAATGTCACAAGTGGATCCATGTGGTGTAGGAAAAGAACAGACATGCAATAACTCCTGAGGATCAGTGTGGTTTAGGATAAGAACACACGTTCAATGACTCAAGTGGATCCATATGGTCAGTGAAACAACACACATGAAATGTCACCAATGGAACCATGTGGTTTAGGAAAGAAAAACACATGCAGTGACTCTAGTGGATCAATGTGGTTTAGGAAAAGAACACACATGCAATAACTTTAGTGGATCCATGTGGTTTAGGAAAAGAACACACATGCAATGACTATAGTGGAGCAATGTGGCTTAGGAAAAGAACACACATGAAGTGACTCTAGTGGATCAATGTGGTTTATGAAAAGAAACAAATGCAATGACTCTAGTGGATCCATGTGGTTTAGCAAAAGAACACACATGCAGCGACTCTAGTGGATCAATGTGATTTAGGAAATGAACACACATGCAATGTCACTAGTGGATCCATGTGGTTTGGGAAAAGAACACACATGCAATGACTCAAGTGGATCAATGTGTTTTAGGAAAATAACACACATTAAGTGAGTCAAGTGGATCCATATGGTCAGTGAAACAACACAAATGAAATGTCACCAGTGGAACCATGTGGTTTAGGAAAAAACACATGCAATGACTTTAGTGGATCAATGTGGTTTATGAAAACAACATACATGCAATGACTCTAGTGGATCCATGTGGTTTAGGAAAAGAACACACATACATCGACTCTAGTGGATCAATGTGATTTAGGAAAAGGACAGACATGCAATCACTCTAGCGGATCAATGTGGTTTAGGAAAAGAACACACATGCAATGACTCTAGTGGATCAATGTGGTTTAGGAAAACAACAAACATGCAATGATTCTAGTGGATGGATGTGATTTAGGAAAACAAAACACACCAAGTGACTCTAGTGGAAGAATGTGGTTTAGGAATAGAACACACATGCAATGAATCTAGTGGATTAATGTGGTTAGGAAAAGAACACACATGCGATGTAACCAGTGGTTCGATGTGGTTTAGGAAAAGAACACGCATGCAATGACTCCAGTGAATCCATGTGGTTCAGGAAAAGAACACACATGCAATCTCACTGTGGATCAATGGGGTTTAGGAAAAGAACACACATGAATTGACTCTAGTGGATCCATGTGGTTTATAAAAAGAACACACATGTAGTGCCACCAGTGGATCCCTGTGGTTTAGAAAAAGAACACACATGCAATGACTCCAATGGATCAATGTGGTTTTGGAAATGAACACACAGCAATGTCATAAGTGGATCCATGTGGTCTAGGAAAAGAACACACACAATGTCATAAGTGGATCCATGTGGGTTAAGAAAAGAACACTCATGCAATGTTACCTGTGGATCCATGTGGTTGAGGAAAAGAAAACAAATGAAATGTCACCAATGGATCCACGTGGTTTAGGAAAAGAACACACATGCAATGACCCAAGTGGATCAATATCGTTTTGGAAAAGAGCACAGATGAAATGACTCTAGTGGATCAATGTGGTTTAGGAAAAGAACACGCATGTAGTGACTCAAGTGGATCAATGTGGTTTAGGAAAAGAACACACATGAAATGTCAGTAGTAGATCAATGTGGTTTAGGAAAAGAACACACATGTGGATCAATGTGGTTTAGGAAACGAACACACATGCAATGCTCTAGTGGATCAATGTGGTTTAGCATAAGAAAACACATGCAATGTCACCAGTGGATCCATGTGGTGTAGGAAAAGAGCAGACATGCAATAACTCCTGAGAATCAATGTGGTTTAGGAAAAGAATATACATTCAATGACTCAAGTGGATCCATATGGTTAGTGAAACAACACACATGAAATGTTAGTAGTAGATCAATGTTGTTTAGGAAAAGAACATACATGTGGATCAATGTGGTTTAGGAAACGAACACATGCAATGCTCTAGTGGATCAATGTGGTTTAGCATAAGAAAACACATGCAATGTCACCAGTGGATCCATGTGGTGTAGGAAAAGAACAGACATGCAATAACTCCTGAGGATCAATGTGGTTTAGGATAAGAACACACGTTCAATGACTCAAGTGGATCCATATGGTCAGTGAAACAACACACATGAAATGTCACCAATGGAACCATGTGGTTTAGGAAATAAAAACACATGCAATGACTCTAGTGGATCAATGTGGTTTAGGAAAAGAACACAAATGCAATAACTTTAGTGGATCCATGTGGTTTAGGAAAAGAACACACATGCAATGACTATAGTGGAGCAATGTGGCTTAGGAAAAGAACACACATGAAGTGACTCTAGTGGATCAATGTGGTTTATGAAAAGAAACAAATGCAATGACTTTAGTGGATCCATGTGGTTTAGCAAAAGAACACACATGCAGCGACTCTACTGGATCAATGTGATTTAGGAAAAGAAAAAACACGGAATGACCCTAGCAGATCAATGTCGTTTCGGAAAAGGGCACACATGCAATGACTTTGGTGGATCAATGTGGTTTAGGAAAACAACACACATGCAATGACTCTAGTGGATCCATGTGGTTTAGGAAAAGAACACACATGTAGTGAGTTTAGTGGATCAATGTGGTTTAGGAATAGAACACACGTGCAATGACTCTAGTGGATCAATGTGGTTAGGAAAAGAACACACATGCAATGTAACCAGTGGATCAATGTGGTTTAGGAAAAGAACACACATGCAATGACTCTATTGCATCCATGTGGTTTAGGAAAATAACACACATGCAATATGACCATTGGATCAATGTGGTTTACGAAAAGAACACACATGAAGTGACTCTAATGGATCCATGTGGTTTAGGAAAAGAAAACAAATCTAGTGTCACCAGTGGATCACTATGGTTTAGGAAAAGAACACATATGCAATGACTAAAGTGGATGCATGTGGTCTAGGAAAAGAACACACACACATGCAATGACTCTAGTGTATAAATGTGGTTACGAAAAGAACACACATGCAATGTAACAAGTGGATCAATGTGGTTTAGGAAAAGAACACACATGCAATGACTCTATTGGATCCATGTTGTTTAGGAAAAGAACACACATGCAATATCACTAGGGGATCAATATGGTTTAGCAAAAGAACACACATGAAGTGACTCTAACGGATCCATGTGGTTTAGCAAATGAAAACACATGCAATGACTAAAGTGGATCCATGTGGTCAAGGAAAAGAACACACACGCAACGTCGCATGTGGATCCATGTGGTTTAGGAAAAGAGAACACATGCAATGACTCTAGTAGATCAATGTGGTTTAGGAAAAGAACACACATGCAATGACTATAGTGGATCAATGTGGTTTAGGAAAAGAACACACATGAAGTGACTCTAGTGGATAAATGTGGTTTAGGAAAAAAACAAATGCAATGACTCTAGTGGATCCATGTGCTTTAGGAAAAGAACACAAATGCAGTGACTCTAGTGGATCAATGTGATTTAGGAAATGAACACAGATGCAATGTCACTAGTGGATCCATGTGGTTTAGGAAAAGAACACACATGCAATGAATCAAGTGGATCAATGTGGTTTAGGAAAAGAACACACATTCAGTGAGTCAAGTGGATCCATATGGTCAGTGAAACAACACACATGAAATGTCACCAGTGGAACCATGTGGTTTAGGAAAAAACACATGCAATGACTTTAGTGGATCAATGTGGTTTATGAAAACAACATACATGCAGTGACTCTAGTGGATCCATGTGGTTTAGGAAAAGAACACACATACATCGACTCTAGTGGATCAATGTGATTTAGGAAAAGGACACACATGCAATCACTCTAGCGGATCAATGTGGTTTAGGAAAAGAACACACATGCAATGACTCTAGTGGATCAATGTGGTTTAGGAAAACAACAAACATGCAATGACTCTAGTGGATGCATGTGATTTAGGAAAACAACACACACGCAGTGACTCTAGTGGATGAATGTGGTTTAGGAATAGAACACACATGCAATGCATCCAGTGGATCAATGTGGTTAGGAAAAGAACACACATGCAATGTAACTAGTGGATCGATGTGGTTTAGGAAAAGAACACACATGCAATAAAAGAACACACATGAAATGTCACCTGTGGATCAATGGGGTTAAGGAAAAGAACACACATGAAGTGACTCTAGTGGATCCATGTGGTTTATAAAAAGAACACACATGTAGTGTCACTAGTGGATCCCTGTGGTTTAGAAAAAGAACACACATGCAATGACTCCAATGGATCAATGTGGTTTTGGAAAAGAACACACACGCAATGTCATAAGTGGATCCATGTGGTCTAGGAAAAGAACACAAACACAATATCACAAGTGGATCCATGTGGGTTAAGAAAAGAACACTCATGCAATGTTACATGTGGATCCATGTGGTTGAGGAAAAGAACACACATGAAATGTCACCAATGGATCCACGTGGTTTAGGAAACGAACACACATGCAATGACCCAAGTGGATCAATATCGTTTTGGAAAAGAGCACAGATGAAATGACTCCAGTGGATCAATGTGGTTTAGGAAAAGAACACGCATGTAGTGACTCCAGTGGATCAATGTGGTTTAGGAAAAGAACACACATGAAATATCAGTAGTAGATCAATGTGGTTTAGGAAAAGAACACACATGTGGATCAATGTGGTTTAGGAAACGAACACACATGCAATGCTCTAGTGGATCAATGTGGTTTAGCATAAGAAAACACATGCAATCTCACCAGTGGATCCATGTGGTGTAGGAAAAGAGTAGACATGCAATAACTCCTGAGGATCAATGTGGTTTAGGAAAAGAATACACATTCAATGACTAAAGTGGATCCATATGGTAAGTGAAAAAACACACATGAAATGTCACGAGTGGAACCATGTGGTTTAGGAAATAAAAACACATGCAATGATTCTAGTGGATCAATGTGGTTTAGGAAAAGAACACACATGCAATAACTCTAGTGGATCTATGTGGTTTAGGAAAAGAACACACATGCAATGACTATAGTGGATCAGTGTGGTTTAGGAAAAGAACACACATGAAGTGACTCTAGTAGATCAATGTGGTTTAGGAAAAGAAACAAATGCAATGAATCTAGTGGATCCATGTGGTTTAGGAAAAGAACACACATGCAGCGACTCTAGTGGATCAATGAGATTAAGGAAAAGAACACACATGCAATGTAACCAGTGGATCAATGTGGTTTAGGAAAAGAACACACACGCAATGAATATATTGCATCCATGTGGTTTAGGAAAAGAACACACATGAATATCACCAGTGGATCAATGTGGTTTAGGAAAAGAGCACACATTAAGTGACTCTAATGGATCCATGTGGTTTAGGAAAAGAACACACATCTAGTGTCACCAGTGGATCATTGTGGTTTAGGAAAAGAACACACATGCAATGACTAAAGTGGATCCATGTGGTCTAGGAAAAGAACATACACGCAATGTCACCTGTGGATCCATGTGGGTTAGGAAAAGAACACACATGCAATGACTCTAGTGTATCAATGTGGTTAGGAAAAGAACACACATGCAATGTAACAACTGGATCAATGTGGTTTAGGAAAACAACACACATGCAATGACTCTATTGGATCCATGTGGTTCAGGAAAAGAACACACATGCAATATCACCAGGGGATCAATGTGGTTTAGGAAAAGAACACACATGAAGTGACTCTAATGGATCCATGTGGTTTAGGAAAAGAACACACATCTAGTGTCACCTTTGGATCCCTATGGTTTAGGAAAAGAAAACACATGCAATGACTAAAGTGGATCCATGTGGTCAAGGAGAAGAACACACACGCAATGTCGCCTGTGGATCCATGTGGTTTAGGAAAAGAGCACACATGCAATGCCTCTAGTGGTTCAATGTGGTTTAGGAAAAGAACACACATGCAATGTCACCAATGGATCAATGTGGTTGAGGAATAGAACACACATGCAATGTCACAAGTGGATCAATGTGGTTTAGGAAAAGAACACACATGCTATCACTCAAGTTGATCAATGTGGTTTATGAAAAGAACACACATGCATTGACTCTAGTGGATCAATGTGGTTTAGGAAAAGAACACACATGCAATGAGTCAAGTGGATCAATGTGGTCGGTGAAGTCGGAGTCATCATCGTCAGTGTAGAAGTCCACGACATCCTCCTCCAGGAAGTCATCATCATTACTGAGGTAAGAATCCATGTCTCCCTGGATGTCTTCACCCTCCTCTTCTTCCTCCTTTGCTGCAAGCTGAGCTTCCTACTCCCTGACGGTCTTCTCGAGGTTGGCCACCTTCTTCCGAAGACGGGCGATGGTGTGATCCTTCTTTGCACGCTGGCGGTGAAGAGACTAGCGATCCTGGATGAGCAGTGCAAAAGTCTGGGCCTTCTGGTCGGCAATGGCACGGTTCGGGTTCGCTAACTCTCTAGCATTGTACAGCTCCTTCTGACGGTCATACAATAGGAAGTCGAGGTTCTCCACTTGGCACCTCAGTGCTGGATGACTTGGCATCTCCATCGGCATTCCCATGAAGTCACGTCTTGCATAGTGGGCAAAACGGGTTCCTTGGATCTGGTTGACGCTGAGGGCACATAGACGTGCGAGAGCTTCATGCATTGCCCTGGCTAATCCATCTAGCCAGTTGTTCTCACTCACGGAGAACTGGATTCTCCCGGACGTTGGTGCTTCGATGCTTCCTCGAAGATCAGCGGTGACTAGCCGCTGTAAATCTCCTCCCGGGGTCCTGGAAGTTGAGCTCCAAGAAACCCCGGATGTGGGCGTCCTAGTAACTCCGGCAGTGAATCCAGATCCCTCTCGAAAATCAGCTGACCTCCATTTCCCAACTGGTAGAACTTGCCGAACTGAGACTCCATCTACAAGAATTAAGGATGAGGAAGTTAGTGAAGTGATCAAGTGTGTCAAATTTTAGGTAGTAATGTAAGAAATTTGAGAACATGAATTTTTGAGAAAGAATGAATTCCGAAGGATAAGAGAGGAAATAGTTTTTCATAAATACACACTTTGGTTTTGAACTAAGTTTTTTTTTGGACGTCCATTCTAACTAGGGTCTCCTACGGTCAGGATGGCTCTAATACCAACTTGTCAACATTGGGATTTTTAATCCGAGATGCCTGTTATTCCATACCTCGCAATCCCAGGATTACCATTTTTACGAGACATAACAGATTGGATATCACAGTACATCATCCATTACAAACCATACATAAGGTCTTACACAAATAATGATCTCATGATCCAGTCTTAATACAACAAGCTGCGGAATAAAAGATAAGCATAGCGGTGGGGTCCATCTTCAAGGGCAAAGGCAATGCTGACGAAGGCAGATAATCCTAGTTATCATAGCCGTCCTACTGGCCATCATCTTGGTAGTCTCCTTCATAGTCTGGCCATGAGAATAGCTAGGGACAAAAGCCATGAGTACTCTTTAAGTACTCGCAAACTACCACTAACAAGTAGGATAGTACTAGGTTAAAGTGCTAACTCTAAGTTTAACTATTAAGTTAAGTTTGAAACCTACGCTGAGTTTAGAAGCAAAGAAAGTTAAAATAAAGTTCTAGAATCACTTAAGTTGGGAAGCTAGTGTCATAGTCACAACCCTGTTGTGGTCAAGTCAAGATTTCTCATTCATTTCATAAGTTGTTTGGAAAACATCTGACAACGAAACAGTATGGCCATTCCAACTGTCCATAACCGTGGACAAGGCTATTCGAATAGTTTGACACTCTACAGAGGTGGTACACTTTCACCACAAGATTCGATACATCTGTTAGGGATAACCCTGAATCATCATACTTAGTATGGAGATAATCAAACATAACCTTTCCTTTACACACCCTAGTATAAGTAACTCTCCTATGAGCATGGCCTCCCAACCATGACCATCTATCATCTTGGGCACTACATAGGTGGACAACATCGAGACGTAGCCTCAGCTCAAACCTCTCCTGCGAGGGAACTAATACTAATGAATATAAACTTCCGGTTAAGCCTTACCCAATTCAGGTATTGTGGTTGAACGATAAATTTGGAATGGTATCGCATCCGAATACAACCATCAGTTTTAAAAAAAATTTAAGCTCATGCCTTAACATTTTAACCATCATCAACCATTTGTGTTTCTCATCACATGTCAAAACATCTCAATAGAATGACTCATCATTCCTAGGTTTTCATAATTCATTTTCACCAAGTTCTCCCATATAGAGTGACTCCAGTTTTATCTACTCTAAACTACTAAGTTAAGAGTGTTCACTACGGTGGAAAATGATGGGATAAATCTCATGCCATAGAATGACATCTAAAGGGTCCATA
Source organism: Avena eriantha (assembly GCA_910589775.1). NCBI lineage: Eukaryota > Viridiplantae > Streptophyta > Magnoliopsida > Poales > Poaceae > Avena > Avena eriantha. The sequence continues at coordinate 200,089,272 of OU342740.1, forward strand.
TAGGTCAAGTTTTATACTCTTTATGCTACCTTCTAAACAATTAAGGAACTTTATGTAAAGTAAAGGAAGTAAAGCTTGAAAAATAATACTTGGGGTAAGTAAAATGGTCAAAGTGGTATAATCAAAGCATGCCTAATGCAGTTGCTTAGATTATCTAGCTTGCAAGGGATAGCTTGCATTGTTACTGGTGGCTTGCCTTGGTTGATGCAGTGGTTGAAGTTTTCTTCTTCTTCGTGGTAGAACTCCTCCTCCTCGCAGACTTGGTCGGTACTATCGTCTATAAATACATACGTAGTACACAATCACCAAACAATACTTAACTAGTCTAATTAGTACTCTAAGGCATATAGGTGATGATCTATTATCATCACAAGCATCACAAGTTTTATCAACTAGTTTCCTTCTTTTTATTTTAGAAAAGTAATTTCTACTCATTGAAAATTTAACTAAGATTTAATATTCACCACTTAAAATATGGGATCATGTGGACACATGTCATCACCACACATTCTAGCATGTGGGAATGTGATTTAAAAGTTGGATCATAACTACTTTGGTTTAAGTTCATTATTTAATTATTTAAAGTGACTAGAAATGGCTATATAGCATTATTTTGGTACTAGTCCAAAGTCACTGCATGTAAACCTTAATATTATTACATATTCAGATAGGTATGGTAAAATGTGATTTTTCAGAGTTGGAATCAACTCAAAAGCTAACTTGGTTGATATTATAAAAATGTTGCAAGGCGCAAATGCGTTTGTCTTATTATTTTTACTAGGAGAGATCTCTAATTCTAATTGAATTAAATCCAACGGGCTTGGATAGAGCTTTTCATAGCTTTCTAACCAAATTGGAATCATTCCATTTGGATTTATAAATCTCTCTGAATTAAATTTTAAACTAGGGGACATAACTAGGTTTAACTAAAATAAACAAATTCTAATTCAAACTAACTGGATTGCGAGGGAACGCTAACGGGCCAGCCCAGTGTCACTTCGCGGCATGGGGCTCAGTTAACCGGGGGTCCACCGGTCAGCGGCTCATAACGCGCGAAGCGGTACGGGGCAATATGGTTCGTTGGATTAGAATGGAGATCAACGGCTGGGGATCGTCGTCGACGACGAACTGGTCGCCAACGAACTCTAACCCTAGCGGCTCGGTGGGGGTGCTCAGGGGGCGTACCAGGGCTCCAGCGACGATGGCGAGGCGGGCAAACAAACTGGTGGTCGATGGTGAGCTCAGGGACGATCGATGAAGCTCTAGGGGTGGTCGCAATCAGCGGCGTCCTTCTCCTCCAAAGGCGACCTGCTCCGGTGTACTTCCGGCGAACTGCTGCTCGCCTTGCTCCGGCTAGAGGTGTGGGAGGGTCAATGAGGTGAGGGGAGGTGAGTGGTGCGTCGAATGGGGCTGGGGGTGGCCTCTATTTATAGGACGACGACGCGACCGAGAGGGATGGGAGAGCGGCTGCGGCGAGGGCTACACAGCATGCTAGGAGCATGGCTCGAGGTAGGGGGCAGTTGCTGGTCTCCTGGCGGTGCTCTACGTGATCAATGCGGGACTAGGGGTGGTGGTATGCGGTCGGGTGGTGCTAGCGCTCTAAGCGGCAGAGGCGGAGGTGTCCACGGCGAGCGGTGGCTGTGGTTCGTTGGGCGGCGAACGGGTATGTCCGGCGTGCTCCCTGGGTCGTGGCGAAGCGGTGGGCACGTGCCATGATCGAGCGGCGGCTTGTGCACGCGTGTCGGGCGCGGCGCTCTGGCGCGTGCTCCGCATGGCGCATTCGCACTGGGCACGACAGTTCCTCGGTGGTCCACGCGCTGGCTTGCCTCGGGGAGGGGACAGTGGGTGGCGGTGAGGTGAGGGCTAGCTAGTAGACAAGGTGAGAGAGAGGGAGGTGGTCTGCTGGGGCGGGGACCAAGTTGGCCGGCGATTTGGTGCATGGCATGGCTTGGCCTTGCTGCTAGGGGGTAGGGGATGGGGTGATAATGGCATGGTTTGATCATTTAGGGACAACGGGAGTGTTTTGAGGACAAATGGGAGACAAGTTTGGCCAGAACACTATTCAAATAGTGGATTTGGTTTTTGTTTGAAATATGTCCACAAGGTGTTTCTGAAAATGGCCGAAAGAACTTTACTTCTGAATTTTGTAAAGATTTTTTGTGGGTGTGCTAGTACTAAGCTTAAGACTCTATGGGTGCTTGGGTTTTAAATTTTGAACTTGTTTGAGGGGTTTTTGAAATAGTGGGATCTTCCCATATGATATAGATTCAATTTTAAACTGCCATTTAAAATTAGTGCTTGAATGGTTTTAGCAGATCACAAAGTGGGCCTTGGTACATCATTATGTGTACTAGCAACGGGTGCAAAGATCCACAATTTTTTGTGTTAGGTTTTGAGTTCTAGGAATAGCCAAAGCAGGCATGGTAGTTAATTTGGCAAAAATTACCATTCACTTCTTTTATTCATTTTGATTTTTTTTTCTTTGGGAAATGTTTGGGAATGATTTAGATGATGTTTATTTCACCTAAGAATTATTTTACAAGCAATGGATCACATAACCATGGAAATTCAAATCAACTCCTAATTAAATGCACATACACATGAATGCTTTAATAATTCTCAATTGGAAAAGTTTTTGTTAACCCCAATTTTGATGATCTAGATATTAATAACCTTGGATTAAAGTTTTGGGATGTTACAAACCTTCCCCCCTTAAACAAATCTCGTCCCGAGATTTACAAGAAAACTAGGAACTAAAGAGATCTAGGAACTCTGTCCTAATGTAATCTTCGCGCTCCCAAGTGGCTTCCTCCTCGGTATGGTTGCTCCACTGAATTTCGAGGAACTTTATACTCCTGGTCCTGGTGATTCTGTAAGCTTCCTCTAGGATAAGGATGAGCACTTCACGATATGTCAGGTCATTGTTGATCTCAACAGCTCTGTGATCGATGTTCTTGAAAACTTCAGTCTTCTCTAGCACTTCTAAGCATTTGCGAAGTAACGAGATATGGAACACATTGTGGATGGCTGACATCTCTTTCGGCAGTTCCAGTTGATACGATACTTCTCCTTGACAGTTCAGAATTTTGAAGGGCCCGATATATCTGGGGGCTAACTTTCCTTTCAGACTAAAGCGTTGAGTTCCTTTCAATGGTGAAACCTTGAGATATACAAAATCTCTGACATTAAAGGTCATGTCTCTCCTTCTTTTTTCAGCGTAACTCTTTTGTCTGGATTGGGCGGTCTTGAGGTGCTCATGGACTTTGTGAACCTTCTCTTCTGCTTCTCGGAGAATGTCGGGTCCAAATATCTGACTCTCTCCTACTTGCGACCAATTCAAAGGGGTACGACATATTCTTCCATATAGGAACTCCAATGGTGCCATCTGCAAACTAGCCTGATAACTGTTGTTATATGATAATTCTGCGAAAGGCAGGCAGTCTTCCGATTTTGATCCGTATTCCAACACACAAGCTCTTAACATATCTTCTAGGATCTGGTTGACTCTCTCAGTCTTTCCATCAGTTTGCGGGTGATAAGTTGTGCTAAAATTCAACTTGGTTCCCAATCCTTCCTAAACTTTCTGCCAAAATCTTGAGGTAAACTGTGTTCCTCGATCTGATACGATGGTCTTGGGGGTTCCATGCAGACTAACAATCCTAGCAATATATAGTTCTGTTAGCTTCGAACTCTGGTAGGTTCTCTTGACGGGTATAAAGTGAGCTACCTTGGACAGTCTATCAAATATGACTGAGATTGAGTCATTTCCCCTACTGGAAGTAGGTAAACCGGTGATGAAGTCCATCCCGACGGAATCCCATTTCCATCCCGGAATCTGCAATGGTTGCAACAATCCTGCAGGCCTCTGGTGCTCTGCTTTGACTCTTTGACAGATGTCACCCTTGGCGATGTAGCTTCCGATTTCTCTCTTCATCTTGTGCCACCAAAATTGCTCTTTCAAATCCTGATACATCTTCGTTCCTCCGGGGTGGTTAGAATAAAGAGTATCATGAGCTTCCTTCATGATAACTTGCTTCAGTTCCGAATCTGCTGGCACATAGATACGTCCTTTGTACCACATAACTCCTTCTTCGTCTTAAGTGAATCCAGGTACCTTTCCTGTACCAATACGACATTTGATGCCGTCGATACTTTCATTTCCCTTCTGGGCTTCCTTGATTTTGCTAATCAAAGTGGCTTGAAGTTCCATGCTAGCTAAGAATCCTTTGCTAACTAACTCAGTTCTGAACTGCTCCAACTCTTCATACAAACTTGGTTGTTTCTCCTTGATAATAGTGTTTAGCCTACAAGGCAATCTGCTAAGAGTATCCGCTACCACATTGGCTTTGCCGGGGTCATAGTGAATGTCAAGGTCATAATCCTTGATTAACTCTATCCATCTCCTTTGCCTCATATTCAGCTCCTTCTGAGTGAAAATATACTTCAAGCTCTTGTGATCTAAGTAAATCTCACGTCGATTAGCCATCAGATAATGATGCCATGTCTGCAATTCCAAAACATTGGCTGCGAGTTCAAGATCATGGGTCGGATAATTCTACTCATGTTGCTTCAGTTGTCGAGACAGATACGCGATGAGTTTTCCTTCTTGCATCAACACACATCCGAGACCAATCTTGGATGCATCACGATATACATCAAACGGCTTCTTGATGTCTGGCATGACCAATATTGGGGCTGGTATCAATCTCTTCTTCAGCTCCTGGAAACTGGCTTCACATTTGTCTGTCCATTCAAACTTCTTGTCCTTCTTCAACAATTGGGTCCTGGGTTTGGTGATGCTCGAGAATCCTTCTACAAACTTGCGGTAGTATCCCGCTGATCCAAGAAATGCACGGACTTGGGTTTGAGTGGTTGGGTCTTCCCATTCTTCGACATCTTTGATCTTGGCAGGATCAATAGAGACTCCTCCGGCAGACACAATATGTCCTAGGAATCCTAATTCTTTCAGCCAAAACTCACACATGCTGAACTTGGCATATAACTGATGCTCTCTCAGGGTTTCTAGGATGATTCTCAGATGTTGTTCATGCTGTTCTGCCCACTTGGAGTAGATAAGGATGTTGTCGATGAATATAACTACAAACTTATCTAGGAAATTCATAAATATCTTATTCATGAGATTCATGAAATAAGTAGGTGCATTGGTCAATCCAAAAGACATAACCGTATACTCGTATAAACCATAGAGAGTAATAAAGGCGGTCTTTGGAATATCCGTGGCACGAATCTTAAGTTGGTGATAACCAGTCCTAAGATCAATCTTTGAGAATACCTAGGCTCCAGTCAATTGATCAAATAGATCCTCTATCTTTGGCAAGGGGTACTTGTTCTTGATGGTGACATCATTCAACTTTCTGTAATCTGTGCACAAACGGTTGCCTCCATCTTTCTTGTCGACGAATAACACTGGTGATCTCCATGGCGATGCTCTTGGTTGAATCAAGACTTTTTCTAACATGGCATCCAACTTCTTCTTAAGTTCCACTAATTCTGAGGGGTTCATGCTATAGGGTCTCTGGGCCATGGGTCCGGTTCTGGGGATTAGTTTAATAATGAAGTCAATATCCCTATCCGGGGGCATACCTGGCAATTCATCTGGGAATACGTCGGGGTATTCACGGACTACTCTTACTTGGTCAATGGTGGGCAGGGCTACACTCTTGTTGCACTTGAATTGACGGGGTAAGGTTTCAGAGATATGACCTACTGTTACTCCAGAGCTACTGGTCATGGTGATGGCTTTCTTAGAACAGTCTATCAATCCTTTATGCCTTGACATCCAGTCCATACCTAGTACTACTTCCAATCCTTTGGTTCCATGTACAATTAGGTTGGCATAAAAATCTATCCCATGTATTCTGAGAGGCACAACTTTGCAAATTTTTCTAGCTTTGGTTGTTGAACCGGGGATTTGAACTATCATGACATGCTTCAAGTTGGTTGGGTGAATCTTACTAGTGCATGCAAATTCTTCGGTGACAAATGAATGTGATGCTCCTGAATCAAACAATACTCTCGCTAAAACTGAGTTGACAGAAAACATACCCAACACTACATTGGGCGCTTCTTGGGCTTCTTCTGCGTTCATGTGGAAGAGACGACCATTGCAGTTGTCAGGGTTCCCTGGGGAAAATCTTCTCCCTGGTTGAACACGACGCGGCTGTTGAGCTGGGGCATTCACATTGGCATTGGCGGCAGTCTTCTTGGGACACTCATTAGAATAGTGACCCTTCACTCCGCACTTGAAACAAGTGATCTGGGACTTGTCCTTTACTACGATAGGCACATCATTGCTGTCGGTTCTAGGTCCAGTGTTGTTGTTGTTGCTCTTGGGAGGTGCACGGTTGAAGTTGTTGGCATTGCTGGAGTTGTGATTATTTCCTCCGGACTTCACATTGCTTCCGCTATGGTTGGGGTAGCTTTGGCGAGACATTGGGGGTCGATTGTTCCTTGGTGCATATCCTGATGAGGGGTTGGGACGGTACTTCTGGTGGTTGCTGGATCCAGATTGCTGCATCATACGACGGTTGCGGTTGTCGTTTACCTGATTAATCTGCCCTTCCATTTGAATGGCAGAGTCGACTAGCTCTTCGAGATCCTGGAAACGGATGTTGACGAGGACAGTCTCCATCTCATAATGCAGTCCGTTCAAGTATCTCTCCTTCTTCTTGGCCTTCGTGTTGATCTCATCAGGTGCATGTCTGGCAAGTGACAAGAATCTGTCACGGTACTCCACTACAGTCATTCTGCCTTGCTTCAAGTCACGGAATTCATCCCTCCGTTTGTTGACTAGACCCTGCGACACGTGGGTGCGGCTGAACTTGACTTTGAATGCTTCCCATGTCATGAATTGACCATGGTTCATGTTGCGGATACTAGTCCACCAAGCTCTTGCATCTCCTGCCAGAGAGCGGGTGGCGAAGAGAACTTTCTCATTGTCATCAACTCTTGCAACTTCTAAGTTGTTTTCCGTGGTTTGCAACCAGTCATCTGCATCTAATGGGTTTTCAGCTTGGTTAAAGATTGGGGGATTGGTGTTCTGAAAGTTTTTGAGTTTGGATCCATGGTGATCCTGGTATCCATGTCCTTGGTTGTTTTGGGACATCTGAGCTATTTGCAGCAATGTTGCTAAGTTGGCTTGGCGCTCTGCCCTGCTTGCTTCACGGTCTGCAACTAACATTTGCATAATCTGCAGCATTGGGTCTTGTGATGAGCTGCTCCCTCCTTGGTTTCCATGAGTCATCTGAAGATTGAGATAGATACGGGGGTAAGAGGGAATTTTCTAAGGTTCAGGGTTTTGGTTTCAAAGATAAAACTTTGATTTTAACTTAGGTTTTGCAACTAACTTAATTTCATTCATGCAAGCAAACACACGATACAACACACACCACAACAATCAAAGGAAAAACAGATGGTTTGAAGTACCATTCTACAAGCTACGATACAGTGGGACCGATACATCTCAGACTACGAAAGTGATCTAGTGCATCTACTCATCGTCGATGAAGTCGGAGTCATCATCGTCAGTGTAGAAGTCCACAACATCCTCCTCCAGGAAGTCATCACCATTGCCGAGGTAAGAATCCATGTCTCGCTAGATGTCTTCACCCTCCTCTTCTTCCTCCTTTGCTGCAAGCTGAGCTTCCTGCTCCTTGACGGTCTTCTCGAGGTTGGGCACCTTCTTGCGAAGACGGGCGATGGTGCGATCCTTATTTGCACGCTAGTGGCGAAGAGACTGGCGATCCTGGACGAGCAGTGTGAAAGTCTGGGCCTTCTGGTCTGCAATGGCATAGTTCTGGTTGGCTAACTCTCTAGCATTGTCCAGCTCTTTCTGACGGCCATACAATAGGAAGTCGAGGTTCTCCACTTGGCACCTCAGTGCTGGATGACTTGGCATCTCCATCGGCATTCCCATGAAGTCACGTCTTGCATAGTGGGCAAAACGGGTTCCTTGGATCTGGTTGACGCTGAGGGCACATAGACGTGCGAGAGCTTCATGCATTGCCCTGGCTAATCCATCTAGCCAGTTGTTCTCACTCACGGAGAACTGGATTCTCCCGGACGTTGGTTCTTTGATGCTTCCTCGAAGATCAGCGGTGACTAGCCGCTGTAAATCTCCTCCTGGGGTCCTGGAAGTTGAGCTCCAAGAAACCCCGGATGTGGGCGTCCTAGTAACTCCGATAGTGAATCCAGATCCCTCTCGAAAATCAGCTGACCTCCGTTTTCCAACTGGTAGAACTTGCTGAACTAAGACTCCATCTACAAGAATTAAGGATGGGGAAGTTAGTGAAGTGATCAAGTGTGTCAAATTTTAGATAGTAATGTAAGAAATTTGAGAACATGAATTTTTGAGAAAGAATGAATTTCCAAGGATAAGTGAGGAAATAGTTTTTCATAAATACTCACTTTGTTTTTGAACTAAGTTTTTGTTTGGACGTCCATTCTAACTAGGGTCTCCTACGGTTAACATGGCTCTGATACCAACTTGTCAACACCCGGATTTTTAATCCCAAATTTCTGTTATGCCATACCTCGCAATCCTAGGATTACCATTTTTGCGAGACATAATAGATTGGATATCACAGTACATCATCCATTACAAACCATACATAAGGTCTTACACAAATAAGGATCTGATGATCCAGTCTTAATACAACAAGCAACGGAATAAAAGATAAGCATAGAAGTGGGGTCCATCTTCAGGGGCACAGGCAATGTTGACGAAGGCAGATAATCCTAGTTATCATAGCCATCCTGCTGGCCATCATCTAGTAGTCTCCTTCATAGTCTGGCCATGAGAATAGCCAGGGACAAAAGCCATGAGTACTCTTTAAGTACTCGCAAACTACCACTAACATGTAGGATTGTACTAGGTTAAAGTGTTAACTCAAGTTTAACTATTAAGTTAAGTTTGTAACCTAAGCTGAGTCTAGAAGCAAAGAAAGATAAAATAAAGTTCTAGAATCACTTAAGTTGGGAAGCTAGTGTCATAGTCACAACCCTGTTGTGGTCATGTCAAGATTTCTCATTCATTTCATAAGTTGTTTGGAAAACATTTGACAACGAAACAATATGGCCATTCCAACTGTCCATAACCGTGGACCCGGCTATTCGAATAGTTTGACACTCTGCAGAGGTGGTACACTTTCACCACAAAATGATGGGATCAATCGCATGCCATGACATCTAAAGGGTTCCATATAGGTCAAGTTTTATACTCTTTATGCTACCTTCTAAACAATTAAGGAACTTTATGTAAAGTAAAGGAAGTAAAGCTTGAAAAATAATACTTGGGGTAAGTAAAATGGTCAAAGTGGTATAATCAAAGCATGCCTAATGCATTTTCTTAGATTATCTAGCTTGCAAGGGTTAGCTTGCATTGTTACTGGTGGCGTACCTTGGTTGGTGCAGTGGTTGAAGTTTTCTTCTTCTTCTTCTTGGTAGAACTCCTCCTCACAGACTTGGTCGGTACTATCGTCTATAAATACATACGTAGTACACAATCACCAAACAATACTTAACTAGTCCAATTAGCACTCTAAGGCATATAGGTGATGATCTATTATCATCACAAGCATCACAAGTTTTATCAACTAGTTTCCTTCTTTTTATTTTAGAAAAGTAATTTCTACTCATTGAAAATTTAACTAAAATTTAATATTCACCACTTAAAATATGGGATCATGTGGACACATGTCATCACCACACATTCTAACATGTGGGAATGTGATTTAAAAGTTGGATCATAACTACTTTGGTTTAAGTTCATTATTTAATGATTTAAAGTGACTAGAAATGGCTATATAGCATTATTTTGGTACTAGTCCAAAGTCACTCCATGTAAACCTTAATATTATTACATATTCAGATAGGTATGGTAAAATGTGATTTTTGAGAGTTGGAATCAACTCAAAAGCTAACTTGGTTGATATTATAAAAATGTTGCAAGGCGCAAATGCGTCTGTCTTATTATTTTTACTAGGAGAGATCTCTAATTCTAATTGAATTAAATCCAACGGGCTTGGATAGAGCTTTTCATAGCTTTCTAACTAAATTGGAATCATTCCATTTGGATTTATAAATCTCCCTGAATTAAATTTTAAACTAGGGGACATAACTAGGTTTAACTAAAATAGACAAATTCTTATTCAAACTAACTGGGTTGCGCGGGAACGCTAACGGGCCGGCCTAGTGCCACTCCGCGGCGCAGGGCTCAGCTGACAGGGGGGTCCACCGGTCAGCAGCTGATAACACGCGAAGTGGTACGGGGCGATATGGGTTGTTGGATTAGAATGGAGATCAACGGCTGGGGATCGTCGTCGACGACGAACTGGTCGCCGGCGAACTCTAACCCTAGCAGCTCTGTTGGGGTGCTCAGGGGGTGTACCAGGGCTCCCGCGATGACGGCGAGCCGGGCAAACGAACCGGTGGTCCACGGCGAGCTCAGGTACGGTTGAGGCAGCTCTGGGGGTGGTCGCAATCAGCGGCGCCCTTCTCCTCCAGAGGCGGCCTTCTCTGGTGCAATTCCGGCGAACTGCTGCTCGCCTTGCTCCGGCTAGAGGTGTGGGACGGTCAGTGAGGTGAGGGGAGGTGAGTGGTGTGTCGAATGGGGCTGGGGGTGGCCACTATTTATTGGACGACGACGCGACCGAGAGGGATGGGCGAGCGGCTTCGGCGATGGCTGCACGACGTCCTAGCGGCGTGGCTCGAGGTAGGGGGCGGTCGCTGGTCTCCTGGCGGTGCTCTACGTGATCAATGTGGGACTAGGGGAGGTGGTATGCGGTCGGGCGGTGCTGGCGCTCTGAGCGGCAGAGGCGGCAGTGTCCACGGCGAGCGGTGGCTGTGGTGCGTTGGGAAGCGAATGAGCATGTTCGACGTGCTCCCTGGGTCGTGGGGAAGCGGTGGGCGTGGGCTATGGTCGAGTGACGGCTTGTGCATGCGTGTCAGGCGCGATGCTCTGGCGCGTGCTCGGCATGGCGCAGTCGCACTGGGCGCGGCGGTTCCTCGATGGTCCACGCGCTGGGTTGGCTCGGGGAGGGGACAGTGGGTGGCGGTGAGGTGAGGGCTAGCTAGTAGACAAGGTGAGAGAGAGGGAGGTGGTCTGCTGGGGCGACGACCAAGTTGGCCGGCGAGTTGGTGCTCGACATGGATTGGCCTTGCTGCTAGGGGGTAGGGTATGGGGTGATAATGGCATGGTTTGATCATTTAGGGACAATGGGTGTGTTTTGAGGACAAATGGGAGACAAGTTTTGCCAGAACACTATTCAAATAGTGGATTTGGTTTTTGTTTGAAATCTAAGGTGTTTGTGAAAATGGCCGAAAGAACTTTACTTTTGAATTTTGAAAAGATATTTGGTGGGTGTGATAGTACTAAGCTTAAGACTCGGTGGGTTTTTGGGTTTTAAATTTTGAACTTGTTTGAGCGGTTTTTGAAATAGTGGGATCTTCCCATATGATATAGATTCAATTTTAAACTGCCATTTAAAATTAGTGTTTGAATGTTTTTAGCAGATCACAAAGTGGGCCTTCGTACATAGTTATGTGTACTAGCAAGGGGTGCAAAAATCCACAATTGTTTCTGTTAGGTTTTGAGTTCTAGGAATAGCCAAAGTAGGCATGATAGTTAATTTGGCAAAAATGACCATTCACTTCTTTTATTCATTTTGATTTGTTTTTCTTTAGGAAATGTTTGGGAATGATTTAGATGATGTTTATTTCACCTAAGAATAATTTTACAAGCAATGGATCACAGAACCATGGCAATTCAAATCAACTCCTAATTAAATGCACGTACACATGAGTGCTTTAATAATTTTAAATTGGAAAAGTTTTTGTTAACCCCAATTTTGATGATTTCGATCTTAATAACCTTGGATTAAAGTTTTAGGATGTTACATAGTGTCACCAGTGGATCCATGTGGTTTAGGAAATGAACATACATGCAATGACTAAAGTGGATCCATGGGGTCTAGGAAAAGAACACACATGCAATGTCACCTGTGGATCCATGTGGTTGAGGAAATGAACACACAAGCAATGACTCTAGTGGATCAATGTGGTTTAGGAAAATAACACATATGCAATGTCACCAATGGATCAATGTGGTTGAGGAATATAACACACATGCAATGTCACTAGTGGATCGATGTTGTCTAGGAAAAGAACACACATGCTACGACTTAAGTGGATCAATGTGGATTACAAAAAGAACACACATGCATTGACTCTAGTGGATCAATGTGGTTTAGGAAAAGAACACACATGCAATGACTCAAGTGGATCAATGTGGTTCAGGAAAAACACACATGAAGTGACTCTAGTGGATCCATGTGGTGTAGGAAAAGAACACACATGAAGTGATTGTAGTTGATCAATATGGTTTAGGAAAATAACACACATGAAGTGACTCTAGTGGATCGATGTGGTTTAGTAAAAGAAACAAATGCAATGACTCTAGTCGATCCATGTGGTTTAGGAAAAGAACACACATGCGGGGACACTAGTGGATCAATGTGATTTAGGAAAAGAACACAAATGCAATGACTCTAGCGGATTAATGTGGTTTTGGAAAAGAACACACATGCAGTGACTATGGTGGATCAATATGGTTTAGGAAAACAACACACATGCAATGACTCCAGTGGATCCATGTGGTTTAGGAAAATAACACACATGTACTGACTCTAGAGAATCAATGTGGTTTAGGAATTGAACACACATGCAATGACTCAAGTGGATCAATGTGGTTAAAAGGAACAGACATGCAATGTAACCAGTGGATCAATGTGGTTTAGGAAAAGAACACACATGCAATGACTCTAGTGGATCCATGTGGTTTAGGAAAAGAACACACATGCAATGACTATAGTGGATCAATGTGGTTTAGGAAGACAACACACATGAAGTGACTCTAGTGGATGAATACGGTTTAGGAAAAGAAACTAATGCAATGACTCTAGTGGATCCATGTGGTTTAGGAAAAGAACACACGTGCAGCGACTCTAGTGGATCAAGGTGATTTAGGGAAAGAGCACACATGCAATGACTCTAGCGGATCAATGTGGTTTCGAAAAAGAACACACATGATGCGACTCTAGTCGATCAATGTAGTTTGGGAAGCCAACACACATGCAATGACTCCAGTGGATACATGTGTTTTAGGAAAAGAACACACATGTAGTGACTTTAGTGGATCAATGTGGTTTATGAATAGAACACACATGCAATGACCCCAGTGGATCAATGTGGTTAGGAAAAGAACACACATGCAATGTAACCAGTGGATCAATGTGGTTTAGGAAAAGAACGCACATGCAATGACTCTATTGGATCCATGTGGTTTAGGAAAAGAACACACATGTAATATCACACATGAAGTGACTCTAATGGATCCATGTGGTTTAGGAAAAGAACACACATCTAGTGTCACCAGTGGATCCCTGTGGTTTAGGAAAAGAACACACATGCAATGACTAAAGTGGATCCATGTGGTTTAGGAAAAGAACACACACGCAATGTCAACTGTGGATCCATGTTGTTTAGGAAAACAACACACATGCAATGACTCTAGTGGATGAATGTGGTTTAGGAAAAGAACACACATGCAATGTTACTAGTGGATCAATGTTGTTGAGGAATAGAACACACATGCAATGTCACAAGTGGATCAATGTTGTTTAGGAAAAGAACACACATGCTATGACTCAAGTGGATCAATGTGGTTTATGAAAAGAACACACATGGATTCACTCTCGTGGATAAATGTGGTTTAGGAAAAAGAACTCGCATGCAATGACTCAAGTGGATCAATGTGGTTTAGGAAAAACACACATGAAGTGACTCTAGTGGATCCATGTGGTTTAGGAAAAGAACACACATGAAGTGATTCTAGTGGATTAATATGGTTTAGGAAAAGAACACACATGCAATGACTCTATTGGATCCATGTGGTTTAGGAAAAGAACACACATGCAATATCGCTAGTGGATCAATGTGGTTTAGGAAAAGAACACACATGAAGTGACTCTAATGGATCCTTGTTATTTAGGAAAATAACACACATCTAGTGTCACAAGTGGATCCATGTGGTCTAGGAAATGAACACACATGCAATGACTAAAGTGGATCCATGTGGTCTAGGAAAAGAACACACATGCAATGTCAATTGTGGATCCATGTGGTTTAGGAAACGAACACACATGCAATGACTCTAGTGGATCAATGTGGTTTAGGAAAACAACACACATGCAATGTCACCAATGGATCAATGTGGTTGAGGAATAGAACACACATGCAATGTCACCAGTGGATCAATGTTGTTTAGGAAAAGAACACACATGTTATGACTCAAGTGGATCAATGTGGTTTACAAAAAGAACGCACATGCATTGACTCTAATGCATCAATGTGGTTTAGGAAAAGAACACAAATGCAATGACACAAGTGGCTCAATGTGGTGCAGGAAAAACACACAAGAAGTGACTCTAGTGGATCCATGTGGTTTAGGAAAATAACACACATGAAGTGATTCTAGTGGATCAATATGGTTTAGGAAAATAACACACATGTAGTGACTCTAGTGGAGCGATGTGGTTTAGTAAAAAGGAACGAATGCAGTAACTCTAGTCGATCCATGTGGTTTAGGAAAAGAACACACATGCAGCGACTCTAGTGGATCAATGTGATTTAGGAAAATAACACACATGGAATGACTCTAGCGGATCAATGTGGTTTTGGAAAAGAACACACGTGAAGTGACTCTGGTGGATCAATGTGGTTTAGGAAAAGAACACAGACAAAATGTAACAAAAGGATCCATGTGGTTTAAGAAAAGAACACACATGCGGGACTAGGGGTGGTGGTATGCGGTCGGGTAGTGTTGGCGCTCTGAGCGGCAGAGGCAGCGGTGTCCACGGCGAGTGGTGGCTGTGGTGCGTTGGGTGGCGAACGAGCATGTCCGGCGTGCTCCCTGGGTCGTGGCGAAGCGGTGGGAACGGGCTGTGGTCGAGCGGCGGCTTGTGCTTGCGTGCTGGGCGCGGCGCTCTAACGCGTGCTCGGCATGGAGTAGTCGCACTGGGCGCGGCAGTTCCTCGGTTGTCGACGCGCTGGCTTGGCGCGGGGAGGGGACAGTGGGTGGCGGTGAGGTGAGGGCTAGCTAGTAGACAAGGTGAGAGAGAGGGAGGTGGTCTGCTAGGGCGGCCACGAAGTTGGCCAGCGAGTTGGTGCTCGGCATGGATTGGCCTTGTTGCTAAGGGGTAGGGGATGGGGTGATAATGGCATGGTTTGATCATTTAGGGAAAATGGGTGTGTTTTGAGGACAAATGGGAGACAAGTTTGGCCAGAACACTATTCAAATAGTGGATTTGGTTTTTGTTTGAAATCTAAGGTGTTTGTGAAAATGGCCGAAAGAACTTTACTTTTGAATTTTGAAAAGATATTTGGTGGGTGTGATAGTACTAAGCTTAAGACTCGGTGGGTGCTTGGGTTTTTTTATTTAGAACTAGTTTGAGGGGTTTTTGAAACATTGGGATCTTCCCATATGATATAGATTCAATTTTAAACTGCTATTCAAAATTAGTGTTTGAATGTTTTTAGCAGATCACAAAGTGGGCCTTCGTACATAATTATGTGTACTAGCAAGGGGTGCAAAGATCCACAATTGTTTCTGTTAGGTTTTGAGTTCTAGGAATAGCCAAAGTAGGCATGGTAGTTAATTTGGCAAAAATGACCATTCACTTCTTTTATTCATTTTGATTTGTTTTTTTTTGGGAAATGTTTGGGAATGATTTGGATGATGTTTATTTCACCCAGGAATAATTTTACAAGCAATGGATCACAGAACCATGGCAATTCAAATCAACTCCTAATTAAATGCACGTACACATGAACGCTTTAATAGTTTTAAATTGGAAAAGTTTTTGTTAAACCCAATTTAGATGATTTGGATCTTAATAACCTTGGATTAAAGTTTTGGGATGTTACATAGTGTCACCAGTGGATCCATGTGGTTTAGGAAATGAACATACATGCAATGACTAAAGTGGATCCATGGGGTCTAGGAAAAGAACACACATGCAATGTCACCTGTGGATCCATGTGGTTTAGGAAACGAACACACATGCAATGACTCTAGTGGATCAATGTGGTTTAGGAAAAGAACACATAGGCAATGTCACCAATGGATCAATGTGGTTGAGGAATAGAACAGACAAGCAATGTCACCAGTGGATCAATGTTGTTTAGGAAAAGAACACACATGCTACGACTTAAGTGGATCAATGTGGATTACAAAAAGAACACACATGCATTGACTCTAGTGGATCAATGTCGTCTAGGAAAAGAACACACATGCAATGACTCAAGTGGATCAATGTGGTTCCGGAAAAACACACATGAAGTGAATCTATTGGATCCATGTGGTTTAGGAAAAGAACACACATGCAATATCACAAGTGGATCAATGTGGTTTAGGAAAAGAACACACATGAAGTAACTCTAATGGATCCATGTGGTTTAGGAAAAGAACACACATCTAGTGTCACTATTGGATCCCTGTTGTTTAGGAAAAGAACACACGTGCAATGACTAAAGTGGATCCATGTGGTATAGGAAAAGAACACACACGCAATGTCACCTGTGGATCCATGTGGTTTAGGAAAAGAACACACATGCAATGAGTCTAGTGGATGAATGTTGTTTAGGAAAAGAACACACATGCAATGTCACCAATGGATCAATGTGGTTGAGGAATAGAACACACATGCAATGTCACAAGTAGATCAATGTGGTTTAGGAAAAGAACACAAATGCTATGACTCAAGTGGATCAATGTGGTTTATGAAAAGAACACACATGGATTGACTCTAGTGGATAAATGTGGTTTAGGAAAAAGAACTCACATGCAATGACTCAAGTGGATCAATATGGTTTAGGAAAAACACACATGAAGTGACTCTAGTGGATCCATGTGGTTTAGGAAAAGAACACACATGAAGTGATTCTAGTGGATTAATGTGGTTTAGGAAAAGAACACACATGCAATGACTCTATTGGATCCATGTGGTTTAGGAAAAGAACACACATGCAATATCACAAGTGGATCCATGTGGTTTAGGAAAAGAACACACATCTAGTGTCACCAGTGGATCCCTGTTGTTTCGGAAAAGAACACACATGCACTGACTAAAGTGGATCCATGTGGTCTAGGAAAAGAACACGCACGCAATGTCACTTGTGGATCCATGTGGTTTAGGAAAAGAACAGACATGCAATGACTCTAGTGGATGAATGTGGTTTAGGAAAAGAACACACATGCAATATCACCAGTGGATCAATGTGGTTGAGGAATAGAACACACATGCATTGTCAGAAGTGGATCAATGTGGTTTAGGAAAAGAACACAGATGCTATGACTTAAGTGGATCAATGTGGTTTATGAAAAGAACACACATGGATTGACTCTAGTGGATAAATGTGGTTTAGGAAAAACAACTCACATGCAATGACTCAAGTGGATCAATATGGTTTAGGAAAAACACACACGAATTGACTCTAGTGGATCCATGTGGTTTAGGAAAAGAACTCACATGAAGTAATTCTAGTGGATTAATGTGGTTTAGGAAAATAACACACATGCAATGACTCTTTTGGATCCATGTGGTTCGAAAACGAACACACATGCAATATCACTAGTGGATCAATGTGGTTTAGGAAAATAACACACATGAAGTGAATCTAATGGATCCATGTGGTTTAGGAAAAGAACACACATCTAGTGTCCCCAATGGAACCCTGTGGTTTAGGAAAAGAACACACATGCAATGCCTAAAGTAGATCTATGTGGTCTAGGAAAAGAACACACACTCAATGTCACCTGTGGATCCATGTGGTTTAGGGAAAGAACAGACATGCAATGACTCTAGTGGATCAATGTGGTTTAGGAAAAGAACACACGTGAAGTGACTCTGGTGGATCAATGTGGTTTAGGAAAATAACACACACAATGTCACAAGTGGATCCATGTGGTTTAAGAAAAGAACACACATGCGGGACTAGGGGCGGTGGTATGCGGTCGGGTAGTGTTGGCGCTCTGAGCGGCAGAGGCAGCGGTGTCCACGGCGAGTGGTGGCTGTGGTGAGTTGGGCGGCGAACGAGCATGTCCGGCGTGCTCCCTGGGTCGTGGCAAAGCGGTGGGCACAGGCTGTGGTCGAGCGGCGGCTTGTGCGTGCGTGTTGGGCGCGGCGCTCTAACGCGTGCTCGGCATGGAGAAGTCGCACTGGGCGCGGCAGTTCCTCGGTTGTCCACGCGCTGGCATGGCTCGGGGAGGGGACAGTGGGTGGCGGTGAGGTGAGGGCTAGCTAGTACACAAGGATTGACTCTAATGGATCCATGTGGTTTATGAAAAGAACACACATGGATTGACTCTAGTGGATAAATGTGGTTTAGGAAAAAGAACTCACATGCAATGACTCAAGTGGATCAATATGGTTTAGGAAAAACACACATGAAGTGACTCTAGTGGATCCATGTGGTTTAGGAAAAGAACACACATGAAGTGATTCTAGTGGATTAATGTGGTTTAGGAAAAGAACACACATGCAATGACTCTATTGGATCCATGTGGTTTAGGAAAAGAACACACATGCAATATCACAAGTGGATCCATGTGGTTTAGGAAAAGAACACACATGAAGTGACTCTAATGGATCCGTGTGGTTTAGGAAAAGAACACACATCTAGTGTCACCAGTGGATCCATGTGGTTTAGGAAATGAACACACATAAAATGACTAAAGTGAATCCATGTGGTCTAGGAAAAGAACACACATGCAATGTCACCTGTGGATCCATGTGGTTTAGGAAAAGAACACACATCCAACGACTCTAGTGGATTAACGTGGTTTCGGAAAAGAACACACATGCAATGTCACCAATGGATCAATGTGGTTGAGGAATAGAACACACATGCAATGTCACCAGTCGATCAATGTTGTTTAGGAAAAGAACACACATGCTATGACTCAAGTGGATCAATCTGGTTTACAAAAAGAACACACATGCATTGACTCTAGTGGATCAATGTGGTTTAGGAAAAGAAGACACATGCAATGACTCAAGTGGATCAATGTGATTCAGGGAAAACAAACATGAAGTGACTCTAGTGGATCCATGTGGTTTAGGAAAAGAACACACATGAAGTGATTCTAGTCGATCAATATGGTTTAGGAAAATAACACACATGCAGTGACTCTAGTGGATCGATGTGGTTTAGTAAAAGAAACAAATGCAATGACTCTAGTCGATCCATGTGGTTTAGGAAAAGAACACACATGCAGCGACTCTAGTGGATCAATATGATTTAGGAAAAGAACACAACTGCAATGACTCTAGGGGATCAATGTGGTTTTGGAAAAGAACACACATGCAGTGACTATGGTAGATCCATGTGGTTTAGGAAAACAACACACATGAAATGACTCTAGTGGATCCATGTGGTTTAGGAAAATAGCACACATGTAGTGAGTCTAGTGGATCAATGTGGTTAGGAAAGGAACACACATGCAATGACTCGAGTGGATCAATGTGGTTATGAAAAGAACACACATGCAATGTAACCAGTGGATCAATGTTGTTTTGGAAAAGAACACACATGCAATGACTCTATTGGATCCATGTGGTTTAGGAAAAGAACACACATGCAATATCACAAGTGGATCAATGTGGTTTAGGAAAAGAACACACATGAAGTGACTCTAATGGATCCATGTGGTTTAGGAAAAGAACACACATCTAGGGTCACCAGTGGATCCCTGTTGTTTCGGAAAAGAACACACATGCACTGACTAAAGTGGATCCATGTGGTCTAGGAAAAGAACACGCACGCAATGTCACTTGTGGATCCATGTGGTTTAGGAAAAGAACAGACATGCAATGACTCTAGTGGATGAATGTGGTTTAGGAAAAGAACACACATGCAATATCACCAGTGGATCAATGTGGTTGAGGAATAGAACACACATGCAATGTCAGAAGTGGATCAATGTGGTTTACGAAAAGAACACAGATGCTATGACTTAAGTGGATCAATGTGGTTTATGAAAAGAACACACATGGATTGACTCTAGTGGATAAATGTGGTTTAGGAAAAACAACTCACATGCAATGACTCAAGTGGATCAATATGGTTTAGGAAAAACACACACGAATTGACTCTAGTGGATCCATGTGGTTTAGGAAAAGAACTCACATGAAGTAATTCTAGTGGATTAATGTGGTTTAGGAAAATAACACACATGCAATGACTCTTTTGGATCCATGTGGTTCGAAAACGAACACACATGCAATATCACTAGTGGATCAATGTGGTTTAGGAAAATAACACACATGAAGTGAATCTAATGGATCCATGTGGTTTAGGAAAAGAACACACATCTAGTGTCCCCAATGGAACCCTGTGGTTTAGGAAAAGAACACACATGCAATGCCTAAAGTAGATCTATGTGGTCTAGGAAAAGAACACACACTCAATGTCACCTGTGGATCCATGTGGTTTAGGGAAAGAACAGACATGCAATGACTCTAGTGGATCAATGTGGTTTAGGAAAAGAACACACGTGAAGTGACTCTGGTGGATCAATGTGGTTTAGGAAAATAACACACACAATGTCACAAGTGGATCCATGTGGTTTAAGAAAAGAACACACATGCGGGACTAGGGGCGGTGGTATGCGGTCGGGTAGTGTTGGCGCTCTGAGCGGCAGAGGCAGCGGTGTCCACGGCGAGTGGTGGCTGTGGTGAGTTGGGCGGCGAACGAGCATGTCCGGCGTGCTCCCTGGGTCGTGGCAAAGCGGTGGGCACAGGCTGTGGTCGAGCGGCGGCTTGTGCGTGCGTGTTGGGCGCGGCGCTCTAACGCGTGCTCGGCATGGAGAAGTCGCACTGGGCGCGGCAGTTCCTCGGTTGTCCACGCGCTGGCTTGGCTCGGGGAGGGGACAGTGGGTGGCGGTGAGGTGAGGGCTAGCTAGTAGACAAGGTGAGAGAGAGGGAGGTGGTCTGCTAGGGCGGCCACGAAGTTGGCCAGCGAGTTGGTGCTCGGCATGGATTGGCCTTGTTGCTAAGGGGTAGGGGATGGGGTGATAATGGCATGGTTTGATCATTTAGGGAAAATGGGTGTGTTTTGAGGACAAATGGGAGACAAGTTTGGCCAGAACACTATTCAAATAGTGGATTTGGTTTTTGTTTGAAATCTAAGGTGTTTGTGAAAATGGCCGAAAGAACTTTACTTTTGAATTTTGAAAAGATATTTGGTGGGTGTGATAGTACTAAGCTTAAGACTCGGTGGGTGCTTGGGTTTTAAATTTAGAACTAGTTTGAGGGGTTTTTGAAATAGTGGGATCTTCCCATATGATATAGATTCAATTTTAAACTGCTATTTAAAATTAGTGTTTGAATGTTTTTAGCAGATCACAAAGTGGGCCTTCGTACATAATTATGTGTACTAGCAAGGGGTGCAAAGATCCACAATTGTTTCTGTTAGGTTTTGAGTTCTAGGAATAGCCAAAGTAGGCATGGTAGTTAATTTGGAAAAAATGACCATTCACTTCTTTTATTCATTTTGATTTGTTTTTCTTTGGGAAATGTTTGGGAATGATTTGGATGATGTTTACTTCACCTAAGAATCATTTTACAAGCAATGGATCACAGAACCATGGCAATTCAAATCAACTCCTAATTAAATGCACATACACATGAACGCTTTAATAGTTTTAAATTGGAAAAGTTTTTGTTAACCCCAATTTAGATGATTTGGATCTTAATAACCTTGGATTAAAGTTTTGGGATGTTACATAGTGTCACCAGTGGATCCATGTGGTTTAGGAAATGAACATACATGCAATGACTAAAGTGGATCCATGGGGTCTAGGAAAAGAACACACATGCAATGTCACATGTGGATCTATGTGGTTTAGGAAACGAACACACATGCAATGACTCTAGTGGATCAATGTGGTTTAGGAAAAGAACACATATGCAATGTCACCAATGGATCAATGTGGTTGAGGAATAGAACAGACAAGCAATGTCACCAGTGGATCAATGTTGTTTAGCAAAAGAACACACATGCTACGACTTAAGTGGATCAATGTGGATTACAAAAAGAACACACATGCATTGACTCTAGTGGATCAATGTCGTCTAGGAAAAGAACACACGTGCAATGACTCAAGTGGATCAATGTAGTTCAGGGAAAACACACATGAAGTGACTCTATTGGATCCATGTGGTTTAGGAAAAGAACACACATGCAATATCACAAGTGGATCAATCTGGTTTAGGAAAAGAACACACATTAAGTAACTCTAATGGATCCATGTGGTTTAGGAAAAGAACACACATCTAGTGTCACTAGTGGATCCCTGTTGTTTAGGAAAAGAACACACATGCAATGACTAAAGTGGATCCATGTGGTATAGGAAAAGAACACACACGCAATGTCACCTGTGGATCCATGTGGTTTAGGAAAAGAACACACATGCAATGACTCTAGTGGATGAATGATGTTTAGGAAAAGAACACACATGCAATGTCACCAATGGATCAATGTGGTTGAGGAATAGAACACACATGCAATGTCACAAGTAGATCAATGTGGTTTAGGAAAAGACCACAAATGCTATGACTCAAGTGGATCAATGTGGTTTATGAAAAGAACACACATGGATTGACTCTAGTGGATAAATGTGGTTTAGGAAAAAGAACTCACATGCAATGACTCAAGTGGATCAATATGGTTTAGGAAAAACACACATGAAGTGACTCTAGTGGATCCATGTGGTTTAGGAAAAGAACACACATGAAGTGATTCTAGTGGATTAATGTGGTTTAGGAAAAGAACACACATGCAATGACTCTATTGGATCCATGTGGTTTAGGAAAAGAACACACATGCAATATCACAAGTGGATCCATGTGGTTTAGGAAAAGAACACACATGAAGTGACTCTAATGGATCCGTGTGGTTTAGGAAAAGAACACACATCTAGTGTCACTAGTGGATCCATGTGGTTTAGGAAATGAACACACATAAAATGACTAAAGTGAATCCATGTGGTCTAGGAAAAGAACACACATGAAATGTCACCTGTGGATCCATGTGGTTTAGGAAAAGAACACACATCCAACGACTCTAGTGGATTAACGTGGTTGCGGAAAAGAACACACATGCAATGTCACCAATGGATCAATGTGGTTGAGGAATAGAACACACATGCAATGTCACCAGTCGATCAATGTTGTTTAGGAAAAGAACACACATGCTATGACTCAAGTGGATCAATGTGGTTTACAAAAAGAACACACATGCATTGACTCTAGTGGATCAATGTGGTTTAGGAAAAGAAGACACATGCAATGACTCAAGTGGATCAATGTAGTTCAGGGAAAACACACATGAAGTGACTCTAGTGGATCCATGTGGTTTAGGAAAAGAACACACATGAAGTGATTCTAGTCGATCAATATGGTTTAGGAAAATAACACACATGCAGTGACTCTAGTGGATCGATGTGGTTTAGTAAAAGAAACAAATGCAATGACTCTAGTCGATCCATGTGGTTTAGGAAAAGAACACACATGCAGCGACTCTAGTGGATCAATGTGATTTAGGAAAAGAACACAACTGCAATGACTCTAGGGGATCAATGTGGTTTTGGAAAAGAACACACATGCAGTGACTATGGTCGATGAATGTGGTTTAGGAAAGCAACACACATGCAATGACTCCAGTGGATCCATGTGTTTTAGGAATAGAACACACATGTATTGACTCCAGTGGATCAATGTGGTTATGAAAAGAACACACATGCAATGTAACCAGTGGATCAGTGTGGTTTTGGAAAAGAACACACATGCAATGAATCTATTGGATCCATGTGGTTTAGAAAAGAACACACATGCAATATCACAAGTGGATCAATGTGGTTTAGGAAAAGAACACACATAAAGTGACTCTAATGGATCCATGTGGTTTAGGAAAAGATCACACAGCTAGTGTCACCAGTGGATCCATGTTGTTTAGGAAAAGAACACACATGCAATGACTAAAGTGGATCCATGTGGTCTAAGAAAAGAACACACACGCAATGTCACCTGTGGATCCATGTGGTTTAGGAAAAGAACACACATGCAATGACTGTAGTGGATTAATGTGGTTTAGGAAAAGAACACACATGCAATGACTCTATTGGATCCATGTGGTTTAGGAAAAGAACACACATGCAATATCACAAGTGGATGAATGTGGTTTACAAAAAGAAAACACATGAAGTGACTCTAATGGATCCATGTGGTTTAGGAAAAGAACACCCATCTAGTGTCACTGTGGATCCCTGTGGTTTAGGAAAAGAACACACATGCAATGAATAAATTGGATCCATGTGGTCTAGGAAAAGAACACACACGCAATGTTACCTGTGGATCCATGTGGTTTAGGAAAAGTAGACACATGCAATGACTCTAGTGGATGAATGTGGTTTACGAAAAGAACACACATGCAATGTCACCAGTGGATCAATGTGGTTGAGGAATATAACACACATGCAATGTCACAAGTGGATCAATGTGGTTTAGGAAAAGAACACAGATGCTATGACTCAAGTGGATCAGTGTGGTTTATGAAAACAACACACATGGATTGACTCTAGTGGATAAATGTGGTTTAGGAAAAAGAACTCACATCCAATGACTCAAGTGGATCAATATGGTTTAGGAAAAACACACATGAAGTGACTCTAGTGGATCCATGTGGTTTAGGAAAAGAATACACATGAAGTGATTCTAGTGGATTAATGTGCTTTAGGAAAAAAACACACATGCAATGACTCTATTGGATCCATGAGGCTTAGGAAAAGAACACACATGCAACATCACTGGTGGATCAATGTGGTTTAGGAAAAGAACACACATGAAGTGAATCTAATGGATCCATGTGGTTTAGGAAAAGAACACACATCTAGTGTCACCAATGGATCCCTGTGGTTTAGGAAAAGAATAGACATGCAATGACTAATGTAGATCCATGTGGTCTAGGAAAAGAACACACACTCAATGTCACCTGTGCATCCATGTGGTTTAGGGATAGAACACACATGCAATGACTATGGTGGATCAATGTGGTTTAGGAAAAGAACAAACATGCAATGTCACCAATGGATCAATGTGGTTTAGGAAAAGAACACACATGCTATGATTCAAGTGGATCCATGTGTTTTAGGAAAAGAGCACACATGTAGTGACTTTAGTGGATCAATGTGGTTTAGGAATAGAATACACATGCAATGAATCCAATGGATCAATGTTGTTAGGAAAAGAACACACATGTAATGTAACTAGTGGATCAATGTGGTTTAGGAAAAGAACACACATGCAATGACTCTATTGGATCCATGTGGTTTAGGAAAAGAACACACATCTAGTGTCACTAGTGCATCTCTGTGGTTTACAAAAAGAACACACATGCAATTACTAAAGTAGATCCATGTGGTCTTGGAAAAGAACACACACTCAATGTCACCTATGGATCCATGTGGTTTTGGAAAAGAACACACATGGAATGACTCTAGGGGATCAATGTAGTTTAGGAAAAGAACACACATGCAATGTCACCAATGGATCAATGTGGTTGAGGAATAGAACACACATGCAATGTCACCAGTGGATCAATGTGGTTTAGGAAAAGAACACACATGCTATGACTCAAGTGGATCAATGTGGTTTACGAAAAGAATAGACATGCATTACCTCTAGTGGATCAATGTGGTTTAGGAAAAGAACACACATGCAATGACTCAAGTGGATCAATCTGGTTCAGGAAAAACACACACATGCAATGCCATCAGTGGATCAATGTGGTTGAGGAATAGAACACACATGCAATGTCACAAGTGGATCAATGTGGTTTAGGAAAAGAACACAGATGCTATGACTCAAGTGGATCAGTGTGGTTTATGAAAAGAACACACATGGATTGACTCTAGTGGATAAATGTGGTTTAGGAAAAAGAAATCACATGCAATGACTCAAGTGGATCAATATGGTTTAGGAAAAACACACATGAAGTGACTCTAGTGGATCCATGTGGTTTAGGAAAAGAATACACATGAAGTGATTCTAGTGGATTAATGTGCTTTAGGAAAATAACACACATGCAATGACTCTATTGGATCCATGAGGCTTAGGAAAAGAACACACATGCAACATCACTGGTGGATCAATGTGGTTTAGGAAAAGAACACACATGAAGTGAATCTAATGGATCCATGTGGTTTAGGAAAAGAACACACATCTAGTGTCACCAATGGATCCCTGTGGTTTAGGAAAAGAACAGACATGCAATGACTAAAGTAGATCCATGTGGTCTAGGAAAAGAACACACACTCAATGTCACCTGTGCATCCATGTGGTTTAAGGATAGAACACACTATGGTGGATCAATGTGGTTTAGGAAAAGAACAAACATGCAATGTCACCAATGGATCAATGTGGTTTAGGAAAAGAACACACATGCTATGATTCATGTGGATCCATGTGTTTTAGGAAAAGATCACACATGTAGTGACTTTAGTGGATCAATGTGGTTTAGGAATAGAATACACATGCAATGACTCCAATGGATCAATGTTGTTAGGAAAATAACACACATGTAATGTAACTAGTGGATCAATGTGGTTTAGGAAAAGAACACACATGCAATATCACAAGTGGATGAATGTGGTTTACAAAAAGAACACACATGAAGTGACTCTAATGGATCTATGTATTTTAGGAAAAGAACACACATCTAGTGTCACTGTGGATCCCTGTGGTTTAGGAAAAGAACACACATGCAATGAATAAATTGGATCCGTGTGGTCTAGGAAAAGAACACACACGCAATGTTACCTGTGGATCCATGTGGTTTAGGAAAAGTAGACACATGCAATGACTCTAGTGGATGAATGTGGTTTACGAAAAGAACACACATGCAATGTCACCAGTGGATCAATGTGGTTGAGGAATATAACACACATGCAATGTCACAAGTGGATCAATGTGGTTTAGGAAAAGAACACAGATGCTATGACTCAAGTGGATCAGTGTGGTTTATGAAAACAACACACATGGATTGACTCTAGTGGATAAATGTGGTTTAGGAAAAAGAACTCACATCCAATGACTCAAGTGGATCAATATGGTTTAGGAAAAACACACATGAAGTGACTCTAGTGGATCCATGTGGTTTAGGAAAAGAATACACATGAAGTGATTCTAGTGGATTAATGTGCTTTAGGAAAAAAACACACATGCAATGACTCTATTGGATCCATGAGGCTTAGGAAAAGAACACACATGCAACATCACTGGTGGATCAATGTGGTTTAGGAAAAGAACACACATGAAGTGAATCTAATGGATCCATGTGGTTTAGGAAAAGAACACACATCTAGTGTCACCAATGGATCCCTGTGGTTTAGGAAAAGAATAGACATGCAATGACTAAAGTAGATCCATGTGGTCTAGGAAAAGAACACACACTCAATGTCACCTGTGCATCCATGTGGTTTAGGGATAGAACACACATGCAATGACTATGGTGGATCAATGTGGTTTAGGAAAAGAACAAACATGCAATGTCACCAATGGATCAATGTGGTTTAGGAAAAGAACACACATGCTATGATTCAAGTGGATCCATGTGTTTTAGGAAAAGAGCACACATGTAGTGACTTTAGTGGATCAATGTGGTTTAGGAATAGAATACACATGCAATGAATCCAATGGATCAATGTTGTTAGGAAAAGAACACACATGTAATGTAACTAGTGGATCAATGTGGTTTAGGAAAAGAACACACATGCAATGACTCTATTGGATCCATGTGGTTTAGGAAAAGAACACACATCTAGTGTCACTAGTGCATCTCTGTGGTTTACAAAAAGAACACACATGCAATTACTAAAGTAGATCCATGTGGTCTTGGAAAAGAACACACACTCAATGTCACCTATGGATCCATGTGGTTTTGGAAAAGAACACACATGGAATGACTCTAGGGTATCAATGTAGTTTAGGAAAAGAACACACATGCAATGTCACCAATGGATCAATGTGGTTGAGGAATAGAACACACATGCAATGTCACCAGTGGATCAATGTGGTTTAGGAAAAGAACACACATGCTATGACTCAAGTGGATCAATGTGGTTTACGAAAAGAATAGACATGCATCACCTCTAGTGGATCAATGTGGTTTAGGAAAAGAACACACATGCAATGACTCAAGTGGATCAATCTGGTTCAGGAAAAACACACACATGCAATGCCATCAGTGGATCAATGTGGTTGAGGAATAGAACACACATGCAATGTCACAAGTGGATCAATGTGGTTTAGGAAAAGAACACAGATGCTATGACTCAAGTGGATCAGTGTGGTTTATGAAAAGAACACACATGGATTGACTCTAGTGGATAAATGTGGTTTAGGAAAAAGAAATCACATGCAATGACTCAAGTGGATCAATATGGTTTAGGAAAAACACACATGAAGTGACTCTAGTGGATCCATGTGGTTTAGGAAAAGAATACACATGAAGTGATTCTAGTGGATTAATGTGCTTTAGGAAAATAACACACATGCAATGACTCTATTGGATCCATGAGGCTTAGGAAAAGAACACACATGCAACATCACTGGTGGATCAATGTGGTTTAGGAAAAGAACACACATGAAGTGAATCTAATGGATCCATGTGGTTTAGGAAAAGAACACACATCTAGTGTCACCAATGGATCCCTGTGGTTTAGGAAAAGAACAGACATGCAATGACTAAAGTAGATCCATGTGGTCTAGGAAAAGAACACACACTCAATGTCACCTGTGCATCCATGTGGTTTAAGGATAGAACACACTATGGTGGATCAATGTGGTTTAGGAAAAGAACAAACATGCAATGTCACCAATGGATCAATGTGGTTTAGGAAAAGAACACACATGCTATGATTCATGTGGATCCATGTGTTTTAGGAAAAGATCACACATGTAGTGACTTTAGTGGATCAATGTGGTTTAGGAATAGAATACACATGCAATGACTCCAATGGATCAATGTTGTTAGGAAAATAACACACATGTAATGTAACTAGTGGATCAATGTGGTTTAGGAAAAGAACACACATGCAATATCACAAGTGGATGAATGTGGTTTACAAAAAGAACACACATGAAGTGACTCTAATGGATCTATGTGGTTTAGGAAAAGAACACACATCTAGTGTCACTGTGGATCCCTGTGGTTTAGGAAAAGAACACACATGCAATGAGTAAAGTGGATCCATGTGGTCTAGGAAAAGAACAGACACGCAATGTTACCTGTGGATCCATGTGGTTTAGGAAAAGTACACACATGCAATGACTCTAGTGGATGAATGTGGTTTACGAAAAGAACACACATGCAATGTCACCAGTGGATCAATGTGGTTGAGGAATAGAACACACATGCAATGTCACAAGTGGATCAATGTGGTTTAGGAAAAGAACACACATGCTATCACTCAACTGGATCAATGTGATTTATGAAAAGAACACACATGGATTGACTCTAGTGGATAAATGTGGTTTAGGAAAAAGAACTCACATGCAATTACTCAAGTGGATCAATATGGTTTAGGAAAAACACACATGAAGTGACTCTAGTGGATCCATGTGGTTTAGGAAAGGAACACGCATGAAGTGATTATAGTGGATTAATGTGGTTGAGAAAAAGAACACACATGCAATGACTCTATTGAATCCATGTGGTTTAGGAAAAAACACACATGCAATATCACTAGTGGATCAATGTGGTTTAGGAAAAGAACACACATGAAGTGAATCTATTGGATCCATGTGATTTAGGAAAAGAACACACATCTAGTGTCACTAGTGCATCCCTGTGGTTTACAAAAAGAACACACATGCAATTACTAAAGTGGATCCATGTGGTCTTGGAAAAGAACACACACTCAATGTCACCTATGGATCCATGTGGTTTTGGAAAAGAACACACATGGAATGACTCTAGGGGATCAATGTAGTTTAGGAAAAGAACACACATGAAATGTCACCAATGGATCAATGTGGTTGAGGAATAGAACACACATGCAATGTCACCAGTGGATCAATGTGGTTTAGGAAAAGAACACACATGCTATGACTCAAGTGGATCAATGTGGTTTACGAAAAGAACAGACATGCATTGACTCTAGTGGATCAATGTGGTTTAGGAAAAGAACACACATGCAATGACTCAAGTGGATCAATCTGGTTCAGGAAAAACACACATGATGTGATGATACATTGCATATGTATCTATAATTTTTGATGTTCCATGCTTGGTTTTGTCTACTTTCTTATGTTTTGTCCACACTTTGGAGTACTTTTCATATGATTTCTTGGACTAACCTATTAACAAGAGCCACAGTGCTAGTTGCCTATTTTCTGCTGTTTTTGGTTCCTGGAAAGTCAGAAAATCAATATTCTCGGAATTGGACCAGACAAAAGCCAAAGTTGATATTTTCCAGGAAGACTCATGGTGCTAGAAGGAGAGTCAGAGAGGGGCCACAGGGTGGCCACACCACCCCATGGCACGGGTCCCCCCAGGCCACTCTAGGGCATTGTGTGGGCCCCCTGGTCGCCCACCGACCTTGCCCTCTGGCCTATAAGAAGCCTCCCAATGCATAAACCCTAAATCGTAAAACCTCCAGCCATGAAAAGTTCCACAGCGCCGCCACCACTGAAGGGGAGATTCGGGGGATAGAGAGTCTCTGTTCTGGCACCCTGCCGGGATGGGGAAGTGCCCCCGGAGCCATCTCCATCGATCTCCACCACCATCTCCATCACCATTGCTGATTCCCATGATGAGGAGGGAGTAGTTCTCTCTCGAGGCTAAGGGTACTACCGCTAGCTATGTGTTCATCTCTCTATCTATGCATGATCTTATTAAGATCATCAGCTTTGTAATCTAGTAGATCTACCTTGCTACTAGTAGTAGATCTAACCGGAGAGTAGTTAAGAGTAGTATCATAAAGAGAAGATATTTATATGAGAGAGTGTTCACTAGTGAAAGTATGATCCCTAGGCCTTGTTTCTAAGCATTGATACACCGTTTGTAATTAGATCTATTACATGTTTGCTTGCTTCCATCTTTATTTCAGTTTGCCTTTAGTATTTTCCACGCCATCAAGTTATATTATATCACCGTTACCACTTATATTTATCTATACCACTTGTATTTCACTATCTCTTCGCCGAACTAGTGCACCTATACACCTGACATGTATTGGGTGTGTTGGGGACACAAGAGACTTCTTGTATCTTGATTGCATGGTTGCTTGAGAGGGGATACCTTTGACCACTTCCTCCCTGAGTTTGATAAACCTTGGGTGATCCACTTAAGGGAAAACTTGCTGCTGTTCTACAAACCTCTGCACTTGGAGGCCCAACAATTGTCTACAAGAATAGAAGTGCGTAGACATCAAGCTATTTTCTGGCGCCGTTGCCGGGGAGGAAAGGTAAAAGGTATTCACGCCGGAGGATTAAAGAAGAAGAACCACCCACCGCAAACGCCTATTTTCCGGTGTGAGTGCTCAAAGTTATTTCCTTTAGATTCTACAATTATATCTTTTTGTTTCTTTTTTTCACTAGTTAGGCTTAATGGAAAACAACAACAAAATTAGAGAGCTTTATAGTATTTATCTTGAGTTAGGACATGAAGTGTTTGAAGGGAAAATTGAAAAACCTATGAAACTTTATTTGCATGCTAATAACAATGTTGTTAGTATGAATTCTTTGGACACCATTATTGCTAATGCTATGTAAAAGTCTAAGCTTGGGGAAGCTGGTTTGGACGAGCATGATATTTTTAGTCCCCCAAGCATGGATGAGAAAATTTACTTTGATGATACTATGCCTCCAATATATGATGATTACAATGATGAATATGATATTTTCAGTCCACCTACTATTGAGGAGGCAATTAATTATGACTACAATATGCCTCCTATATTTTATGATTATGGTGATGAGAATAATAATGATAGCTATTTTGTTGAATTTGCTCCCACTACAATTAATAAGAATGACTATGCTTATGTGGAGAGTAATGATTATTATATGGATATGGCTCATGATAAGAATGTTTTATGTTATAGTTATATTGTAAATTTTATTCATGATGCTACTGAAAGTTATTATGAGAGAGGGAAACATGGTTTTATGCATCTCAATAATATTAAGTTTCCCCTCTTTATGTTGAATGTCTTGAAGTTGCACTTGTTTTGCTTTACTATGCTTGTTTCTTTGTGCTTTCATGACTTATTTCTTTACAAGATTCATATGCATAGGAAGTGGGTTAGAATTAAATGTATTTTGAATTTTCTTCTTGATGCTCTCTTTTACTTCAATTCATATTTCTTATGTGAGCATCTTCTCAAACTATCAAGCCTAACTTAAAGGCGTTAAAGAAAAGTACTTATTGGGAGATAACCCAAAAGTTTTAGATAAGTCTTGGAAGTTATTACTTCTGTAATAACCGCTCCTTATCCTTTTTATTTGCTTTTTGTGGCAATAGTAACCTCTAATGAGAGAGAAGTAATGATTAGGAAAGTTGCTGTCCTGAAACAGATTTCTGCGCTTCACCGTAAAAATTCGTGTAAAGTATCTGTACGTCCTTTTGAGGCGTTAATTTTTGTGCTTCTGCCCCAGGTTGTTATCTAACTTCCATTAGTTCAACACTTTTCGATTTGAGCAAGAGAAGGTCGTCAAAAAAATTCGTCTTTACCTACTGGTCTGTTTTGACAGATTTCTGCCATTATTTGCATTTGCTTTTTGTTGTTTTTTTTTTGAGTTCTTTTGGGGAATTGAGATTTTTCGAGGGAAGTAATACAGTAGCTTGTGTTTTAATGGAAGTTTTATTGTTGTTAGAACTGAACGTAAAAGACCTATTATCTTGAGTGCACTAATTATGCTAATAAAGATTGTGTGAAGTTTTATATAAAGGAAAAAATTTCAGGTGTATGGAAGGAATGAGTAATGAGATGAAGGATAGACTAAAGCTCAAGCTTGGGGATGCCACGCGTGTCACCCCAAGAAATATCTAAGAAGTACAAGCGTCAAAGCTTGGGGATGCCCAAGGCATCCCCTTCTTCATCAATAAAAATCCCAGGTTTCTTCCAAACGCTTCATTTTTATTGTTTCATGCAGAGTTGTGTTGTTCTTGGAGCATCTTCTTTTTCGTTTTAGTTTTGTTTTTTCGTTTGCTTGGTTTGCTTAGTTTTCTGAATAAATTGGTTGGACCCCCTCTTTCATGCATTGGTATGCAAATAGTTTGGTTTGGTTTGGAAAAGAGTAGGAAAGTTCATGCTTATGTGGTAAAAAGAGCTTGTTTTTTACTGTGTCCTATGCTTTGTCATGCCATTCTTGGTATTGTTTTGGCTTTATGCTTAGTACTCTTTTCTGTAGCATGACTTGTTATAAACAATTGAGATTGCTTAATGTGCCTTGGATGAATCATGCGTTGTTTTAGCATATTAAAGCATAGTATAGTTGTATTCTCCTTTGATGCTTTATTTGGGTTGACTTGGCGCATGCTCACACCATGTTATGACTATCTCAAGTCACCATAGCCTTTATGATCCTTTAGTTTTCAACTTGTAGTATCACTTTATGCTTTAATCAATAATGTTTTGTCGCTCTGCATGATTATGGCCATTATTGCTCTCTTAGTTTGTCGCTCCCAGTCTTTTGCTAGCCTCCGTAACCAAGTATGGGTTCCATTCATGTATCCAACTCCCTAAACCAAGTTATTCCAAAGATTCCACCATATCTACGTATTAGCATATGCTATTCCAAGTATATTCATGTTTTTGTTTACCTTCCAAATTAAACTTGTTATGAGAAAACTAGTGATTAAAGCTCTCACGAACTTGATGGCACACTTTACTTTTTTGCATCTAATAAACTTGAACCATTGGGTCCTTCTTTGTTGCATATATGCTTGCGCTTTATAAGTTGAAGTTAGCAGAACCATGTTTCAACATTGCACTTGTACTTTGTACCCCGTTGATATCATGTTCTTTTGCTTATGGATCCCGGCGGTGTGAAATAAATGTAGAACTTGTAAGATCATGGAGCTTGTATGTGTGTTAGAGAAACGCCTAGGACGCTAGCCTAAGCCATGCCTAATCATGGTGGAAACTTGGAGCATCACCATAATGAGCACTCTATGAAGCATCCTCAATAAAAACCTATGCAAATAGCATATAAAAAGATCGCTGAGATGCTCATTGTCTGCTTGCCTTGTCATTTTGATTATGGGATAGCTCCTGTATCATGTGCAAGGGGTACCCCGTTGGCGGTTCTTTATTATACACATGTACTTACAATGACAAGAGCTTACTTGTGACTAAAGTTGAGTGGCATGAGGATCGGTCTTCGTAAGTAAGGGGCATGAGATTTCGGTTTATAACCTGTCAAGCATATCCTCTTAGTTGTGTCACTTTAACCTTAATCACCTTCAAGATGCTTATGATAGGGGCAATGAGAGCTGAAAGCTAATAAGTACCATAATTGTTGGATGCTCTTTATGAGACTTGAATCCCTACTTCCTTTTATGAAGGCCTTTCTTCCACTATATATATTGAGTCTCCATCTTCTATGTTTATGCACTTACTTTGAGAGCATAGTGGCCATTCTTAGTTCTATGTACATTGTCCCAAGACTTGTTGATTGATGCATACCTTGATATTGCTTGTTTTAAACTATTTGTATCTAGTCACTCTTATGAACTTCGAAGGTGTCCTATGCATTTATATTTGCTACTCTATTGAGGGACAAGCTGAATACTATTATGCTATGTTTTCTTTATGTGAAACAAACAAACGTCTTGCAAAGCATTGTTATTCATGAATCTTTTGTTTGTGCCTTTTCATGTTGCAACATAGTTTCTTTGTCTTATTGCTAGAACTTTGTCTTTCATGTTATGATTGAAGTACTATGATTCCAGCATTGAATGTTGTACATATACTTTGATCAAGTATATGATGGTGCATGTGAAGGAGATATGCCCTAGAGGCAAATAAGAAATAGGTATTTATTATCATATCTCAATTAGTTTATAATAGTTTCATATTGTGTTATAACTGTGCCAAGTAGAAACATTGGTACAGGTGTGGTATGAAAAAACCAAGTCCCTAGTAGCCTCTATTCATACTAGTTCGTTGGTCACGAAGATGATCTGGGTTTCAAGATCATGGGCATTTAGGCCGACTTACAACAAGATCATATCATTGGAGAATGATGTGGTTGGACATTCCTCGAAGGATTGCAACACGACCAAGCCATACAGTTCATTGTTGCAACAGCTATACCTAGACTCCTTCTCCTTAGACCGTGAGCTCATATTACTCACTGTTTCCCTCGGCTGCTTTGACTGCATCAAACATCATCTGGTAATACGGTGGTTGTAAAGGTGTATGTTGGGTATTCCGAAGGAACAGTAGATGACATGTGACTGCAAGATCGGGATTTGTTCACCCACATGATGGGTAAATATACATACGGCCGGCTTGGTGAGATTACATCCATAAATGTTGCAACATGTGACTAGGTCACGGGAATCTAATATCACTATAACAAGAAAACATAACTTGTTGTGAACAAGATTGAACAATGTATAGGATACCATTGATCGGATCTCGGACAAGTTGTATAGAGAAACAAAAGGAAGGGGATGCTACATTTAGACGGTTCAAACGACATTGTCATCAGGAATGCATAGGGGTCACATGGATATCCCTGGTCCCTCTGTTGATCATTGATACAGATCATGTCTAGAGCATTCCCGAGCCGTGAGAGGATACACTTAAGGGTACGATGAGAGCGATCATTCGTAAGACAGAATCACAGTAGAGAAAGAGAGAAAGCTGGAATCATTCCACGGAGAGATCCGAAGTCGTTTGGAGAAAGATTAAAGGAAAAGCACGGAAAAGTGTTTTCGGATAAATGGGAATTTAAATATATATTTATTATATCTTAATTGTAAATTAATATATTCTAAATAATATTTAGATTAAGATTTATAAAGTCAACTTTTATATTAGGCTAAATCTCTGAGGGAAATAGTCTAGAAGAAAAAGCTGCCGAAAAAGAATTGGAAAAAGAAAAAATAGCCAGCCCGTGGGCGGCAGATAAATGCGGCCGCACAGGGCAGAACGCAGCCGGGCCACGCCAGGCGGACGCGATCTGGGCGGCCGCGGCAACCGGCCCAACCCGGCGGGGCGGGAAGCGGGCAGGCCGCTCGCTGCCGTGGGCCTCGCGGGGCGGGAGCCGGCCCACCCAGGGCCAGCTACTACCGCCTACACACAGGCTACCAGGCGGGCCACATGGGCGCATGCCGGCCCAGGCGGGGGCGCCGATTGCTCCTGCTGGGCGGGAGTTAGCAGGAGCGGGAGTGGGCCGCGCCAAGGCCCACCCGGCCGGCTCCTCCCAGGCTTCTGTGATGTTTCCTTTTTATTTTATTTGTTTGTTTTCTATTTGCTATTTGGGCTGAGTACTTTTGGCCCATTTGGCAGTCCGAAAATCAGCTGACTTTTTCCTTTAGTATTAGTCCCACATGGCTAACCCAATGGGGAGGGCACACCCCCTCCGCCTATATAAAGGGGTGCCCATGGGTGGGATTAGACACACAATTTTGGAGAAGTCCTTTGGTTGACTTTCTCCTCCTCCCTCCCTCTCTCTATACCTCGTGACCATGGCCCCAAGTTTGGGCTGTGCGATCAAGGCACACCTGCAATACGCTGTTGCACTGCAGGGATTCCTAGCCGGATATCAACTTCCGCACTCCCGGCAGGATCGGGGAGCCAGAGGTCTCATCGTGCACCGGATGTGTACGAAGACACGAGGCGCAACACAGGGGCGGTTAAATGTCGTGAGCCGGAGCTATTGCTCGATGAAGATGATGAAGATCAAGAAGGAGCAAGGGGTGACATGCGAGGAGCTTCGCGACCTTGAGGTCGGCTTCGAGTACGACTACATCAACCACGTTCCCTGCGGAACTTTAATCGTGTACGGTCTACAAGGGTATGTATTCTCTACGCATCGGCCATTACCGCATTACTACATAGATAGATCCTAGGCTAGTTTCCAGGGATCCTTCGTAGGAATTTTTTTTGTTTTCTGCGCCGATCCCCAACTGTGGTATCAGAGCCGATCTATGCGTAGGAGTGCTGTACGGCTAGTACGCACAAGTATTGTGCGGGCATTGATCCCTTAGTTGTTACCCTCTAATGTGTACTTGTTTATATCGCGGTATTGTTTGATGAAGCGGCCCGGACCGACCTTACGCGTATTCATACGCGAGACTGGTTCCACACTCAACATACGGCTTGTACCGTATAAGTGGCTAGCGGGTGTCTGTCTCTCATTCGATAGTTGATATAGCATTTACAATGGGGGGCCCCAAAAGGGGTGTAATAGAGACAACTATCGGATCCATGTTGTGGTTGGAAAGTTCGTAGTTCAGAAACGGTTCTAGTGCGAAAGCCCTAACAACCACGTAAAACTTGCAATAGATAAAGTAGAGGCGTCTAACTTTATTTTGCAGGGGGGCATGTGATTATGATATGGCATAGGTCGATACGAAGGTAAAGTACTTTACTTTTATGTTGCTAAGTAGTATAGTAATAGTCATCGTTCCGATGAACGACCTGGTGGCGGCGTCGTGGACTTGGCGTCAAACCAAGGGCGAGATGGAGATCATGCCGGAGCGCTCGATGGAGATCAAGGCGCAAGAAAGACCATATCATATCACATTATACATATGATGTTGATACCTGTTTTTTTACATCTTATTGTGTGCTAATATTTAGATACTCAACGGTAGGAAATAAGATAATCCCTATTTAATTCCAATGTTCTGTGTGCCCCTTGTGTGTGCACCACCAAGAAAGTTCTTCGGTATGAGGCGATCCAGGGTTACAGGCCTGGGTGTCAGACATATCTACGTTCGCATACTGTGGGTGTAAGCCATCTTGCATAGCGAATACACACAAGTTAGATTTCGCGAGCCTATCACACTAGAGAAGCGTGGCCATGGAATATAAGAGATCGAAAGAGCA
The DNA here is from genome assembly GCA_910589775.1 of Avena eriantha. Taxonomy (NCBI): domain Eukaryota; kingdom Viridiplantae; phylum Streptophyta; class Magnoliopsida; order Poales; family Poaceae; genus Avena; species Avena eriantha. The sequence continues at coordinate 200,127,478 of OU342740.1, forward strand.
AGCATGAGTCACATGGATGATGTGATTGGCATTATTGAATTTCTACCTTTGATAATGCACTGATGCTGTGACGATCGGGGCAGGTGCAGAGGATAGGGATCATGTGATCACTTAAATCGTCCAGGGGATGACCGTTTTAGTGGAGACCAATTATAAATTGATCTCTTATTATAAACTTAGTTTAGATGTCTATTTGCAAATATCTTAGTAGATCTTAGCCTATCCCATTGAGGTCCTTTGCGACCATGGGAATATATTGCTTAATATGGAACTTAGCAAAAGGGTCCAACTTCATAGATTAATACCCACGCCTGAGGGATATCCTCGTAAAAGGTGATCTTCTCTTCTTGATACAATAACCATTAGGAGATAATTCGATGACTCTGGAAAGTTTGGAGAAACACTTAGTGATCTTGCATTATAGTTGAGAACTCTTAGAAGGGCTTGATTGCAAATGGAGGTCATGGATGAAAAGATATATATAAGATATACAAATTATAAATGTGGTTTTTGTAGAACTCATTGTAGTTTACAAAGTATTTGATACTTGTCCCGTTTTGTGAAAACAGGATGATCTGCTTGAGAATTGCTGTGTTGAGGCAACGTGACTTGGTGACGGCAAGCAAAACAGTTGATGGCTGACATCACCACTTTCCTCAAAGTTTATCATTTGGATTAGTGGATTTAAATATAATTTGTAATCCTTGTATGTGTGTCTTGCTTTTGGCGAGACGATTATTCATATGAACAAGTTACAAACCAGTTTGTACTATTCTTATGAACAATACCTTATGGTCACATTACGATTACAAATAAGTTATTCTCATCACTATGTTAATGATGATAGTTTAAACATTTATAAAGGATTAGAATGCTAAAAGATATCTGAAGTTTAATAGTGAAAAGACACTATAGTTTAAGCCATTTTGGTTATTGCATCTTCTTTATGAAAGATCGAGGTCCTAGATGCTTAATCTAGAGTCTTTGCAAAACCATGCCTCTTGGGCAGAATGACTAAAACTCCGCATTCTGGTAAAACGGTGATATGCGAGGAAATGTTGAATCTTATAGTGATGTATCATATTTTCAACAAGTAGTGGAAATCATTTATTGTGGACTTAAGTGAATAAGCATATTTACTTAATGAAACATGAAGTTTGAAATGATTTGAATTGTTCAAATGAGTTCATAACTAAATGGGATATTGAATTAACTGAATTGACATGTCTCTTCGATTTGATCGACGTGACTAAAGTATTCAAGTTAAATATAGCATAAAAGGAATTGTGGAAGATGTTTCACAAATTATGATAATTGGATGAATTCAAACCATGTTGAAATATCTAAACATCATAATCATTTTGTATTAGATACATATTATATCTTATCAGGGTTATAGTTGTCATTTAGAGTTAAAGATCAAAATAAGCAAACACTCATTTGAAATACAAAGGAACATCTAAAAGATTCGTGGAAATAACACCATAAAGGTTATGACACGTTCGAGTTTCTAGAGATTTCAACAAGTCGAAATCGTGGCGAATAAACAAGTCTTTGTAGAGCATTCTTAGGAAGCTATGAATGTATCTTCCACAAAATGGCAAACTTGATGTTGTCCAAAGGTTACGTGTCTTGATAAAGATACAAGTGGAAGAAAGTAAAAGATCAAAACAAGGTATTTGACCTTACCTCCGAATTGTTGAGTAGGCGTAGCGAAATTTATTTCGTGAATCCAAACTCTACAAATAGAGGAGAAACTGATGATAATGATCATAAAGTTTCAGTGAATACTTTTACTTAAAGAAAGTAGGATTCAACTATATATTCTACAAGCTTGTGGAATTATATTATTGATTCACTTGTCATGTTTTGAACAAGACATACCTACGGAATACAAAGAAGCGTGATGGACCTAATTACAAGAAATGAATGGTCATTGAATTCACGTTAGTGGAATTCTCGATTTGATGATGATCAAAGAATTTTGGAATGTCCAAGATTATCGAGAGGACCTAGTTTTGAGTGGGAGCTAAGTAAAATCCCTGGATCTCAAACATGAATGTCATATTTGAGTGGGAGCGTGAAATCATTCTGGGATATGTGGACGACATATGTGAATGATATGATTGGTAAACATTTAAGTTAGATAAATAAGGATGAAGTTGAAGTTATTAAACAAAGAGATCTATCAGGATAGATTGGTGACTTTAAGAAAACACTGAATGTCGAATGCTTCCTGGACATGATTTTGAAAGGTGTTCATAATGTCCTAAGAAAGATTCTGAAGAAGTTCAGAATGGAACAAGGTAAGAAAGAAGTTCTTAGTATATGAAGAATGGAGTATTGAAACTATGGTTGAAAGAAAGAGATGCGTTGCATCTCCTATGCCTCAATCATAGGTTCTTACATATAACCATGTTACATACTCGACATAATGTGACCCAAGGTTCTGGTTGGAAGGACTAGCTCTTAACTGTAAGAACATGTCCTTAAGTGATTCCTGAGTTGATCACTGAACCAGAATTAAGTTTCTACTTAAGTAGCAAGAAGCAATGTAAGTGGCATAGATGCATTTCATGCACTAGGATCTACATAGATACAAAAGTATAAAGGCTACATCTAATGTGATGTATAATGTTATGGCGGGGCTAATTCGCTTTTAACGTAGAATGATGTGTCCCAGGGCCTAGTGCCCATGAGAAAGCCCTCGAGGTTGATCTAAAGTCACTGTAAGCTCCTGGAATTAGGCCTCGTTCTGCTGCCATGACTATAGTATATACACTAAGGATAGCAAAGTGTGTTTCGAAGTTTAGATGACAACAGTGAATAACGATCATCATCATAAACACTAGAAACAAAAGTCTCACTTTGTTGCCAAATAAATACTTCGACCCATTATAAGATAATGGTGTGAATGTGAAAATTAGGAAGACATTAACGATTTGCAAAAGACATAATGATTTGGTAAAATAGAACATGGACATGACGTTTCCCATGAGCATGCATGATCTGTAAACGCATATGGTATATGGTTTATATGAGTAAAATGCAAGCTAGTTTATTTGTACTCTAGTGCAAGTGGGAGACTAAAGGAGATATGCCCTAGAGGCAAATAAGAAATACGTTTTTATTATCATATCCCAATTAGTTTATAATAGTTTCATATTGTGCTATAACTGTGCCAAGTAGAAACATTGGTACAGGTGTGGTATGAAACAACAAAGTCCCTAGTAGCCTCTATTCATACTAGTTCGTTGGTCACGAAGATGATCTGGGTTTCAAGATCATGGGGATTTATGCCGACTGATAACGAGATCATATCATTGGATAATGATGTGGTTGGACATTCCTTGAAGGATTGCAACACGATCAAGTCATACAGTTCATTGTTGCAACAGCTATACCTAGACACCTTCTCCTTAGACCGTGAGCTCATATTACTCACTGTTTCACTAGGCTGCTTTGACTGCATCAAACGTCATCTGGTAATACGGTGGCTATAAAGGTGTATGTTGGGTATTCCGAAGGAACAATAGATGACATGTGACTGCAAGATCGGGATTTGTTCACCCACATGACGGGTAAAGATACATATGGACGGCTTGGTGAGATTACATCCATAAATGTTGCAACATGTGACTAGGTCACGGGGATGTAATATCACGGTAACAAGAAAACATAACTTATTGTGAACGAGATTGAACAAGGTATAGGATACCATTGATCGGATCTCGGACAAGTTGTATCGAGAAACAAAAGAAAGAGAATGCTACATTTAGACGGTTCAAACCACATTGTCATCAGGAATGCATAGGGTCACATGGATATCCCTAGTCCCTCTGTTGATCATTGATACAGATCATGTCTAGAGCATTCCCGAGCCATGAGAGGATACACTTAAGGGTACGATGAGATCGATCATTCATAAGACAGAATCACAGTAGAGAAAGAGAGAAAGCCGGAATCGTTCCGTGGAGAGATCCGAAGTCGTTCGGAGAAAGAATAAAGGAAAAGCCCGGAAAAGTGTTTTCGGATAAATGGGAATTTAAATATGTATTTATTATATGTTAATTGTGAATTAATATATTCTAAATAATATTTAGATTGAGATTTATAAAGTCAACTTTTATATTAGGCTAAATCGCGGAGGGAAATAGTCTAGAAGAAAAAGCTGCAGAAAAAGAATTGGAAAAAAGAAAAAATAGCCAGCCCGTGGGCGGTAGATAAATGGCGCCGCACAGGGCAGCACGCAACCGGGCCACGCCAGGCGGACGCGAGCTGGGCCGCCGCGGCAGCCGGCCCACCCGAGCGGCGCGGGAAGCGGGCGCAGGCCGCTCGCTGCCGTGGGCCTCGCGGGACGGGAGCCGGCCCACCCGGGGCCAGCTACTACCGCCTGCACACGGGCTGCCAGGCGGGCCACGTGGGCGCATGCCGGCCTAGGCGGGGGCACCGGTTGCTGCTGCTGGGAGGGAGGTAGCAGGCGTGGGAGTGGGCCGCGCCAAGGCCCACCCGACCGGCTCCTCCCAGGCTGCTGTGTTGTTTCCTTTTTATTTTATTTGTTTATTTTCTGTTTCCTATTTGGGCTGAGTACTTTTGGCCCATTTCGCAGTCCAAAAATCAGCTGACTTTTTCCTTTAGTGTTAGTCCCACATGGCTAACCCAATGGGGAGGGCACACCCCCTCCGCCTATATAAAGGGCTGCCCATGGGTGGGATTAGACACACAATTTTGGAGAAGTCCTTTGGTTGACTTTCTCCTCCTCCCTCTCTCTCTCTATACCTCGTGACCATGGCCCCAAGATTGGGCTATGCGATCGAGGCACACATGTAGTACGCCGTTGCGCTGCAGGGATTTCTAGCCGGATATCAACTTCCGCACTCCCGGTTGGATCAGGGAGCCGAAGGTCTCATCGTGCACCGGATGTGTACGAAGACACGAGGCGCAACACTGGGGGCCCTTAAATGTCGTGAGTCAGAGCTGTTGCGCGATGAAGATGATGAAGATCAAGAAGGAGCAAGGGGTGACCTGCGAGGAGCTTCACGACCTTGAGGTCGGCTTCGAGTACGACTACATCAACCACTTTCCCCGCGGAACGTTAACCGTGTATGGTCTACAAGGGTACGTATTCTCTACGCATCGGCCGTTAGCGCATTACTACATAGGTAGATCCTAGGCTAGTTTCCGGGGATCCTTGGTAGGAATTTTTTTTGTTTTCTGCGCCGATCCCCAATAGCATGTCACCTCAAAAATTATTCTTTCTTTTTATCACTTACCTACTCGAGGTAGAGCCAGAGTTAAGCTTGGGGATGTCGATACAATACAAATGTATCTATAATTTTTGATGTTCCATGTTTGGTTTTATCTACTTTCTTATGTTTTGTCCACACTTTGGAGTACTTTTCATATGATTTCTTGGACTAACCTATTAACAAGAGCCACAGTGCCAGGTGCCTGTTTTCTGCTGTTTTTGGTTCCAGGAAAGTCAGAAAATCAATATTCTCGGAACTGGACCGGACAAAAGCCAAAGTTGATATTTTCCCGGAAGACTCACGGAGCCAGAAGGAGAGTCGGAGAGGGGCCACGGGGTGGCCACACCACCCCATGGCGCGGGTCCCCCCAGGCCACGCTAGGGCATGGTGTGGGCCCCCTGGCCACCCACCGACCTTGCCCTCTGGCCTATAAGAAGCCTCCCGATGCATAAACCCTAAATCGTAAAGCCTCTAGCCACGAAAAGTTCCGCAGCGCCGCTGCCACCGAAGGGGAGATTCGGGGGACAGAAAGTCTCTGTTCCAGCACCCTGCCAGGACAGGGAAGTGCCCACGTAGCCATCTCCATCTATCTCCACCACCATTTCCATCACCATTGCTGATTCCAATGACGAGAGTGAGTAGTTCTCTCTCGAGGCTAAGGGTTCTACCGGTAGCTATGTGTTCATCTCTCTATCTATGCATGATCTTATTAAGATCATGAGCTTTGTAATCTAGTAGATCTACCTTGCTACTCAAGTGCTTTAATGAATCTCTACTCTCCCCATGTGTGTGAAAGTGACAGCGTGCTCACCATGGTGGCACTTAGGCTAGAGATTACAAATACTTGTTAGGATTTATATTTGGAGATGGATGTTTCTATGAAATTGTGGTGTTTGTTGGACTCATCTAGTACTCAAGGTGATAGTGTGGTGTTATCTAGATGGGAAAGGCTTACTTTGAGGTGTGCTGTTATAGCCCTACCATCGATTAGAGTGTCCAACCGGAGAGTAGTTAAGAGTACTATCATAAAGAGAAGATATTTATATGAGAGAGTGTTCACTAGTGAAAGTATGATCCCTAGGCCTTGTTTCTAAGCATTGATACACCGTTTGTAGTTAGATCTATTATATGATTGCTTGCTTCCATCTTTATTTCAGTTTGCCTTTAGTATTTTCCATGCCATCAAGTTATCTTCTATCACCGTTACCACTTATATTTATCTATACCACTTGTATTTCACTATCTCTACGCCGAACTAGTACACCTATACACCTAACAAGCGTATTGGGTGTGTTGGGGACACAATAGACTTCTTGTATCTTGATTGCAGGGTTGCTTGAGAGGGGATACCTTTGACCACTTCCTCCCAGAGTTCGATAAACATTGTGTGATCCACTTAAGGGAAAGCATGTCGTTGTTCTACAAACCTCTGCACTTGGAGGCCCAAAAACTGTATACAAGAAAAGAAGTGCATAGACATCAAGTGACTCTAATGGATCCATGTGGTTTAGGAAAAGAACACACATGAAGTGATTCTATGGGATCAATATGGTTTAGGAAAATAACACACATGCAGTGACTCTAGTGGATCAATGTGGTTTAGGAAAAGAAACAAATGCAATGACTCTAGCCGATACATGTTGTTTAGGAAAAGAACACACATGCAGAGACTATAGTGGATCAATGTGATTTAGGAAAAGAACAAAAATGCAATGACTCTAGCGGATCAATGTGGTTTTGGAAAAGAGCACACATGCATTGACTCTGGTGGATCAATGGGGTTTAGGTAAACAACACACATCCAATGACTCAAGTGGATCCATGTGGTTTAGGAAAATAACACACATGTAGTGACTCTAGTGGATCAATGTGGTTTAGGAATAGAACACACATGCAATGACACCAGTGGATAAATGTGGTTAGGAAAGGAACACAGATGCAATGTAACCAGTGGATCAATGTGGTTTAGGAAAAGAACACACATGCAATGACTCTAGTGGATCCATGTGGTTTAGGAAAAGAACACACATGCAATGACTATAGTGGATCAATGTGGTTTATCAAAGAACACACATGAAGTGACACTAGTGGATAAATGTGGTTTAGGAAAAGAAACAAATGCAATGACTCTAGTGGATCCATGTGGTTTAGGAAAAGAACACACATGCAGCGACTATAGTGGATCAATGTGATTTAGGAATAGAAAACGCATGCAATGACTCAAGTGGATCAATGTGGTTAGGAAAAGGACACACATGCAATGTAACCAGTGGATCAATATAGTATAGGAAAAGAACACACAACCAATAACTCTATTGTATCCATGTGGTTTAGGAAAAGAACACACATGCAATATCAAAAAGTGTATCAATGTGGTTTAGGAAAATTAGCACACATTAAGTGACTCTAATGGATCCATGTGGTTTAGGAAAATAACATACATCTAGTGTCACTAGTGGATCCTTGTGGTTTAGCAAAAGAACAAACATGCAATGACTAAAGTGGATCCATGTGGTCTAGGAAAAGAGCACACACGCAATGTCACATGTGGATCCATGTGGTTTAGGAAAAGAACACACATGCAATGACTCTAGTGGATGAATGTTGTTTAGGAAAAGAACACACATGCAATGTCACCAGTGGATCAATGTGGTTGAGGAATAGAACACACATGCAATGTCACAAGTTGATCAATGTGGTTTAGGAAAAGAACACACATGCTATGACTCAAGTGGATCAATGTGGTTTATGAAAAGAACACACATGGATTGCTCTAGTGGATAAATGTGGTTTAGGAAAAAGAACTCGCATGCAATGACTCAAGTGGATCAATATGCTTTAGGAAAAACACACATGAAGTGACTAGTCGATCCATGTGGTGTAGGAAAAGAACACACATGAAGTGATTCTAGTGGATTTATGTGGTTTAGGAAAAGAACACACATGCAATGACTCTATTGGATCCATATGGTTTAGGAAAAGAACACACAGGCAATATCACTAGTGGATCAATGTGGTTTAGGAAAATAACACACATGAAGTGTCTCTAATGGATCCATGTGGTTTAGGAAAAGAACACACATCTAGTGTCACAAGTGGATCCCTGTGGTTTAGGAAAAGAACACACATGCAATGACTAAAGTGGATCCATGTGGTCTAGGAAAAGAACACACACTCAATGTCACCTGTGGATCCATGTGGTTTAGGAAAAGGACACACACGCAATGACTCTAGTGGATCAATGTGGTTTAGGAAAAGAACATACATGCAATGTCACCAATGGATCAATGTGGTGGAGGAATAGAACAAACATGCAATGTCCCCAGTGGATCAATGTGTTTTAGGAAAAGAACACACATGCTATGACTCAAGTGGATCAATGTGTTTTATGAAAAGAACCCACATGCATTGACTCTAGTGGATCAATGTGGTTTAGGAAAATAACACACATGCAATGACTTAAGTGGATCAATGTGGTTCAGGAAAAACACACATGAAGTGACTCTAGTGGATCCATGTGGTTTAGGAAAAGAACACACATGAAGTGATTCTAGGGGATCACTATGGTTTAGGAAAATAACACACATGTAGAGACTCTAGTGGATCAATGTGGTTTAGGAAAAGAAACAAATGCAATGACTCTAGTCGATCCATGTGGTTTAGGAAAAGAACACACATGCAGAGACTCTAGTGGATCAATGTGATTTAGGAAAAGAACACAGATGCAATGACTCTAGCGGATCACTATGGTTTTTGAAAACAAGACACATGAAGTGACTCTGGTGGATCAATGTGGTGTTGGTAAACAAAACACATGCAATGACTCCAGTGGATCCATGTAGTTTAGGAAAATAACACACATGTAGTGACTCTAGTGGATCAATGTGGTTTCGGAATAGAACACACATGCAATGACACCAGTAGATAAATCTAGTTATGAAAGGAACACACATGAAATGTAACCAGTGGATCAATGTGGTTTAGCAAAGGAACACACATGCAATGACTCTAGTGGATCCATGTGGTTTAGGAAAAGAACACACATGCAATGACTATAGTGGATCAATGTGGTTTAGGAAAAGAACACACATGAAGTGACTCTAGTGGATAAATGTGGTTGAGGAAAAGAAACAAATGCAATGACTCTAGTGGATCCATGTGGTTCAGGAAAAGAACACACATGCAGCCACTCTAGTAGATCAATGTGATTAAGGAAAAGAACACACATGTAGTGACTCCAGCAGATCAATGTGGTTTCGGAAAAGAACACACATGCTGTGACTCTGGTGGATCAATGTGGTTTAGTAAAACAACAAACAAGCAATGACTCAAGTGGATCCATGTGGTTAGGAAAAGAACACACATGTAGTGACTTTAGTGGATCAATGTGGTTTAGGAATAAAACACACATCCAATGACTCCAGTGGATCAATGTGGTTAGGAAAAGAACACACATGCAATGTAACCAATGGATAAATGTGGTTTAGGAAAAGAACACACATGCAATGACTCTATTGGATCCATGTGGTTTAGGAAAGAACACACATGCAATATCACCAGTGGATCAATGTGGTTTAGGAAAAGAACACACATGCAATGACTCTATTGGATCCATGTGGTTTAGGAAAGAACACACATGCAATATCACCAGTGGATCAATGTGGTTTAGGAAAACAACACACATGAAGTGACTCTAATGGATCTATGTGGTTTAGGAAAAGAACACACATCTAGTGTGACCAGTGGATCCTTGTGGTTTAGCAAAAGAACAAACATGCAATGACTAAAGTGGATCCATGTGGTCTAGGAAAAGAACACACACGCAATGTCACATGTGGATCCATGTGGTTTAGGAAAAGAACACACATGCAATGACTCTAGTGGATGAATGTGGTCTAGGAAAAGAACACACCCGCAATGTCACCTGTGGATCCATGTGGTTTAGGAAAAGAACACACATGCAATGACTCTAGTGGATGAATGTGGTTTATGAAAAGAACACACATTTAATGTCACAAGTGGATCAATGTGGTTGAGGAATAGAACACACATGCAATGTCACCAGTGGATCAATGTGGTTTAGGAAAAGAATACACATGCTATGACTCAAGTGGATCAATGTGATTTACAAAAAGAACACACATGCGTTGACTCTAGTGGATCAATGTTTTTCAGGAAAAGAACACACATTAAATGACTCAAGTGGATCAGTGTGGTATAGGAAAAACACACTTGAAGTGACTCTAGTGGATCCATGTGGTTTAGGAAAAGAACACACATGAAGTGATTCTAGTGGATCAATGTGGTTTAGGAAAATTACACACATGAAGTGACTCTAGTGGATCGATGTGGTTTAGGAAAAGAAACAAATGCAATGAGTCTAGTAGATCCATGTGGTCTAGGAAAAGAACACACATGCATCGACTCTAGTTGATCAATGTGATTTAGGAAAAGAACACACATGCAATGACTCTAGCGGATCAATGTGGTTACGGAAAAGAACACACATGAAGTGAATCTAGTGGATCCATGTGGTTTAGGAAAAGAACACACATGCAATGTCACTAGTGGATCCATGTAGTTTACGAGAATAACACACATGCAATAACTCTAGCGGATCAATGTGGTTACGAAAAATAACACACATGCCATGACTAAACTAGATCCATGTGGTCTAGGAAAAGAACACACACGCAATGTCACCAGTGGATCAATGTGGCTGAGGAAAAGAACACACATGCAATGTCACTAGTGGATCAACGTGGTTTAGGAAAAGAACACACATGCTATGACACAAGTGGACCAATGTGGTCTAGGAAAAGAACACACACGCAATGTCACTAGTGGATCAATGTGGCTGAGGAAAAGAACACACATGCAATGTCACCAGTGGATCAACGTGGTTTAGGAAAAGAACACACATCTATGACTCAAGTGGATCAATGTGGTCTAGGAAAAGAACACACACGCAATGTCACCAGTGGATCAATGTGGCTGAGGAAAAGAACACACATGCAATGTCACCAGTGGATCAATGTGGTTTAGGAAAAGAACACACATGCTATGACTCAAGTGGATCAATGTGGTTTAGGAAAAGAACACACATGCATTGACCCTACTGGATCAATGTGGTTTAGGAAAAGAAAACACATGCTATGACTCAAGTGGATCAATGTGGTTTAGGAAAAGAACACACATGCATTGACCCTAGTGGATCAATGTGGTTTAGGAAAAGAAAACACATGCAATGACTCAAGTGGATCAATGTGGTTCAGGAAAAAACACACATGCAATGACTCTAGTGGATCAATGTGGTTTAGGAAAAGAACACACATGCAATGTCACCAGTGGATCAATGTGGTTGAGGAAAATAACACACATGCAATGTCACTAGTGGATCAACGTGGTTTAGGAAAAGAACACACATGCCATGACTCAAGTGGATCTATGTGGTTTAAGAAATGTCACCAGTGGATCTATGTGGTTTAGGAAAACAACACACATGGAGTGACTCAAGTGGATGAATGTGGTTTTGGAAAAGAACACACATGCAATGTCACTAGTGGATCCATGTGGTCTAGTAAAAGAACACACATGCAATGACTGTAGTGGATCAATGTGGTTTAGAAACAGAACATGCATGCAATGACTCACGTGGATCAATGTTTACAAAAGAGCACACATGCAATGTCACCAGTGGATCAATGTGGTTGAGGAAAAGAACACACATGCAATGCCACTAGTAGATCCATATGGTATAGGAAATGAACACACATACAATGTCACAAGTGGATCCATCTGGTTTAGGAAAATAACACACATGCAATGTCACTAGTGGATCCATGTGGTTTATGAAAAGACTACACATGCAATGACTCCAGTGGATCCTATGGCTTAGGAAAAGAACACACATGCAATGTCACCAGCGGATCCTTGTGCTTTAGGAAAACATCACAGATACAATGACTCTGGTGGATCCATGTGGTTTAGGAAAAGAACACACATGCAATGACTCTAGTGGATCAATGTGGTTTAGGAAAAGAACACACATGCAATGACTCCAGTGGATCAATGTGGTTTAGGAAAATAACAAACATGCAATGCCACAAGTGGATCAATGTGCTTTAGGAAAAGAAGGCAGATGAAGTGAATCTAGTGGATCCATGTGGTTTAGGAAAAGAACACACATGCAATGTCACTAGTGGATCCATGTAGTTTACGAGAATAACACACATGCAATAACTCTAGTGGATCAATATGGTTTAGGAAAAGAACAGACATGCAATGACTCTAGTGGATCAATGTGGTTTAGAAAAAGAACACATGTGCAATGTCGCTAGTGGATCTATGTGGTTGAGGAAAAGAACACACATGCAAAGTCACTAGTTGATCCATGTAGTTTAGGAGAAGAACACACATGCAATGACTCTAGTGGATCAATGTGGTTTAGGAAAAGAACGCACATGCAATGACTCTAGTGGATCAATCTGGTTTAGGAAAACAACATATATGCAATGACTCTAGTGGATGAATGTGGTTTAGGAAAAGAACATACATGCGATGACTATAGTGGATCCATGCAAGACACATACAACGACTCTAGTGGATCAATGTGGTTTAAACAAACAACATACATGCAAGACACATACAACGACTCTAGTGGAACAATCTGATTTAGGAAAAGAACACACATGCAATGACTCTAGCGGATCAATGTGGTTTAGGAAAAGAACACACAAGCAATGACTCTAGTGGATCCATGTGGTTTAGGAAAAGAACACACATGTAGTGACTCTAGTGGATCAATATGGTTTCGGAATAGAACACACATGCAATGACTCTAGTTAATCAATGTGGTTTAGGAAAACAACACACATGCAATGTAACCAGTGGATCAATGTGGTTTAGGAAAAGAACACACATGCAATGACTCCAGTGGATCCATGTGGTTTAGGAAAAGAACACACATGAAGTGTCAAGAGTCAACCCATGCGGTTTAGGAAAAGAGCGCACATGAAATGACTCCTGTGAATCAATGTGGTTTAGGAAAAGAACACACATGTAATGAGTCAGTGGAACAATGTGGTTTAGGAAAAGAACACACATGTAGTGACTCCAGTGGATCCATGTGGTTTAGGAAAATAACACATGTAGTGTCACTAGTGGATCCATGTGGTTTAGGAAAAGAACACACATGCAATGACTCAAGTGGATCAATGTGGTTTTGCAAAAGAACACAAATTCAATGTCACCAATGGATCCATGTGGTCTAGGAAAAGAACACCTACGCAATGACTCTAGTGGATCAATGTGTTTTAGGAACAGAACATGCATACAATGACTCAAGTGGATCAATGTGGTTTAGGAAAAGAACACACATGCAATGTCACTAGTGGATCAATGTGGTTGAGGAAAACAACACGCATGCAATGTCACCAATAGATCCATGTGGTCTAGGAAAAGAACACACACGCAATTTCACAAGTGGATCCATGTGGTTTAGGAAAAGAACCCACGTGCAATGTCACTGGTGGATGCATGTGGTTTAGGAAAAGACCACACATCCAATGATTCCGGTGGATCAATGTTGTTTAGGAAAAGAACACACATGCAATGTCACAAGTGGATCAATGTGGTTGAGAAAAAGAACACACATCAATGTCATTAGTGGATCAATGTGGTTTAGGAAAAGAACACACATGCAATGTCACAAGTGGATCAATGTGGTTGGGAAAAACAACACACATCAATGTCACAAGTGGATCAATGTTGTTTAGGAAAAGAACACACATGCAATGACTCAAGTGGATCGATGTGGTTTAGCAAAAGAACAAACATGCCATGTCACCAGTGGATCGATGTGGTTTAGCAAAAGAACAAACATGCAATGTCACCAGTGGATCAATGTGGTTTCGGAAAAGAAGGCAGATGAAGTGAATCTAGTGGATCCATGTGGTTTAGGAAAAGAACACACATGCAATGTTACTAGTGGATCCATGTAGTTTACGAGAAGAACACACATGCAATTACTCTAGTGGATCAATGTGGTTTAGGAAAAGAACACATATGCAATGAATCTAGTGGATCAATGTGGTTTAGAGAAAGAACACACGTGCAATGTCGCTAGTGGATCAATGTGGTTGAGGAAAAGAACACACATGCAAAGAAACTTGTGGATCCATGTAGTTTAGGAGAAGAACACACATGCAATGACTCTAGTGGATCAATGTAGTTTAGGAAAACAACATATATGCAATGACTCTAGTGGATGAATGTGGTTTAGGAAAATAACACACATGAAGTGACTCTAGTGGATCGATGTGGTTTAGGAAAAGAACACACATGACGTGCCTCCAGTGGATCAATGTGGTTTATGAAAACAACATACATGCAATGACTATAGTGGATCCATGTGGTTTAGGAAAACAAGACACATACGATGACTCTAGTGGATCAATCTGATTTTGGAAAAAAACACACATGCAATGACTCTAGCGGATCAATGTGGTTTAGGAAAAGAACACACATGCAATGACTCTAGTGGATCCATGTGGTTTAGGAAAAGAACACACATGCAGTGACTCTAGTGGATCAATGTGGTTTTGGAATAGAACACACATGCAATGACTCTAGTGGATCAATGTGGTTTAGAAAAACAAAACACATGCCATGTAACCAGTGGATCAATGTGGTTTAGGAAAAGAACACACATGCAATGACTCAAGTGGATCCATGTGGTTTAGGAAAAGAACACACAAGAAGTGTCACGAGTCAATCCGTGTGGTTTAGGAAAAGAACGCACATGAAATGACTCCTGTGAATCAATGTGGTTTAGGAAAAGAACACACATGCAATGAGTCCAGTGGAACAATGTGGTTTAGGAAAAGAACACACATGTACTGACTCCAGTGGATCCATGTGGTTTAGGAAAATAACACATGTAGTGTCACTAGTGCATCAATGTGGTTTAGGAAAAGAACACACATGCAATGAGTCAAGTGGAACAATGTGGTTTAGGAAAAGAACACACATGCAGTGACTCCAGTAGATCCATGTGGTTTAGGAAAATAACACATTTAGTGTCACAAGTGGATCCATGTGGTTTAGGAAAAGAACACACATGCAATGACTCAAGTGGATCAGTGTGGTTTTGCAAAAGAACACAAATGCAGTGTCATCAGTGGAGCCATGTGGTCTAGGAAAAGAACACATATGCAATGACTCCGGTGGATCAATGTGGTTTAGGAACAGAACATGCATACAATGACTCAAGTGGATCAATGTGGTTTATGAAAAGAACACACATGCAATGTCACTAGTGGATCAATGTGGTTTAGGAAAAGAACGCACATGCAATGACTGTAGTGGATCAATGTGGTTTAGAAACAGAACATGCATGCAATGACTCACGTGGATCAATGTTTACAAAAGAGCACACATGCAATGTCACCAGTGGATCAATGTGGTTGAGGAAAAGAACACACATGCAATGCCACTAGTAGATCCATATGGTATAGGAAATGAACACACAGACAATGTCACAAGTGGATCCTTGTGGTTTAGGAAAATAACAAACATGCAATGTCACTAGTGGATCCATGTGGTTTATGAAAATACTACACATGCAATGACTCTAGTGGATCCTATGGTTTAGGAAAAGAACACACATGCAATGTCACCAGCGGATCCTTGTGCTTTAGGAAAACATCACACATGCAATGACTCTGGTGGATCCATGTGGTTTAGGAAAAGAACACACATGCAATGACTCTAGTGGATCAATGTGGTTTAGGAAAAGAACACACATGCAATGCCACAAGTGGATCAATGTGGTTGATAAAAAGAACACACATCAATGTCATTAGTGGATCAATCTGGTTTAGGAAAAGAACACACATGCAATGACTCCAGTGGATCAATGTGGTTTAGGAAAAGAACAAATATGCAATGTCACAAGTGGATCAATGTGGTTTAGGAAAAGAAGGCAGATGAAGTGAATCTAGTGGATCCATGTGGTTTAGGAAAAGAACACACATGCAATGTCACTAGTGGATCCATGTAGTTTACGAGAATAGCACACATGCAATAACTCTAGTGGATCAATATGCTTTAGGAAAAGAACAGACATGCAATGACTCTAGTGGATCAATGTGGTTTAGAAAAAGAACACATGTGCAATGTCGCTAGTGGATCTATGTGGTTGAGGAAAAGAACAAACATGCAAAGTCACTAGTTGATCCATGTACTTTAGGAGAAGAACACACATGCAATGACTCTAGTGGATCAATGTGGTTTAGGAAAAGAACGCACATGCAATGACTCTAGTGGATCAATCTGGTTTAGGAAAACAACATATATGCAATGACTCTAGTGGATGAATGTGGTTTAGGAAAAGAACACACATGAAGTGACTCTAGTGGGTCGATGTGGTTTAGGAAAATAACACACATGACGTGACTCTAGTGGATCAATGTGGTTTATACAAACAACATACATGCAATGTCTATAGTGGATCCATGCAAGACACATACAACGACTCTAGTGGATCAATGATGGTTTATACAAGCAACATACATGCAAGACACATACAACGACTCTAGTGGATCAATCTGATTTAGGAAAAGAACACACATGCAATGACTCTAGCGGATCAATGTGGTTTAGGAAAAGAACACACAAGCAATGACTCCAGTGGATCGATGTGGTTTAGCAAAAGAACAAACATGCAATGTCACCAGTGGATCAATCTGGTTTCGGAAAAGAAGAAAGATGAAGTGAATCTAGTGGATCCATGTGGTTTAGGAAAAGAACACACATGCAATGTTACTAGTGGATCCATGTCGTTTACGAGAAGAACACACATGCAATTACTCTAGTGGATCAATGTGGTTTAGGAAAAGAACACACATGCAATGAATCTAGTGGATCAATGTGGTTTAGAAAAAGAACACACGTGCAATGTCGCTAGTGGATCAATGTGGTTGAGGAAAAGAACACACATGCAAAGAAACTTGTGGATCCATGTAGTTTAGGAGAAGAACACACATGCAATGACTCTAGTGGATCAATGTGGTTTAGGAAAAGAACGCACATGCAAAGACTCTAGTGGATCAATGTAGTTTAGGAAAACAACATATATGCAATGACTCTAGTGGATGAATGTGGTTTAGGAAAATAACACACTGAAGTGACTCTAGTGGATCGATGTGGTTTAGGAAAAGAACACACATGACGTGCCTCTAGTGGATCAATGTGGTTTATGAAAACAACATACATGCAATGACTGTAGTGGATCCATGTGGTTTAGGAAAACAAGACACATACGATGACTCTAGTGGATCAATCTGATTTTGGAAAATAACACACATGCAATGACTCTAGCGGATCAATGTGGTTTAGGAAAAGAACACACATGCAATGACTCTAGTGGATCCATGTGGTTTAGGAAAAGAACACACATGAAGTGACTCTAGTGGATCAATGTGGTTTTGGAATAGAACACACATGCAATGACTCTAGTGGATCAATGTGGTCTAGAAAAACAACACACATGCCATGTAACCAGTGGATCAATGTGGCTTAGGAAAAGAACACACATGCAATGACTCAAGTGGATCCATGTGGTTTAGGAAAAGAACACACAAGAAGTGTCACGAGTCAATCCATGTGGTTTAGGAAAAGAACGCACATGAAATGACTCCTGTGAATCAATGTGGTTTAGGAAAAGAACACACGTGCAATGAGTCCAGTGGAACAATGTGGTTTAGGAAAAGAACACACATGTAGTGACTCCAGTGGATCCATGTGGTTTAGGAAAATAACACATGTAGTGTCAGTAGTTTATCAATGTGGTTTAGGAAAAGAACACACATGCAATGAGTCAAGTGGAACAATGTGGTTTAGGAAAGGAACACACATGCAGTGACTCCAGTAGATCCATGTGGTTTAGGAAAATAACACATTTAGTGTCACAAGTGGATCCATGTGGTTTAGGAAAAGAACACACATGCAATGACTCAAGTGGATCAGTGTGGTTTTGCAAAAGAACACAAATGCAGTGTCATCAGTGGAGCCATGTGGTCTAGGAAAAGAACACATATGCAATGACTCCAGTGGATCAATGTGGTTTAGGAACAGAACATGCATACAATGACTCAAGTGGATCAATGTGGTTTATGAAAAGAACACACATGCAATGTCACTAGTGGATCAATGTGGTTTAGGAAAAGAACGCACATGCAATGACTCTAGTGGATCAATCTGGTTTAGGAAAACAACATATATGCAATGACTCTAGTGGATGAATGTGGTTTAGGAAAAGAACACACATGAAGTGACTCTAGTGGATCGATGTGGTTTAGAAAAAGAAGACACATGACGTGACTCCAGTGGATCAATGTGGTTTATGAAAACAACATACATGCATTGACTGTAGTGGATCCATGTGGTTTAGGAAAACAAGACACATACAATGACTCTAGTGGATCAATCTGATTTTGCAAAAGAACACACATGCAATGACTCTAGCGGATCAATGTGGTTTAGGAAAAGAACACACATGCAATGACTCCAGTGGATCCATGTGGTTTAGGAAAAGAACACACATGCAGTGACTCTAGTGGATCAATGTGGTTTTGCAATAGAACACACATGCAATGACTCTAGTGGATCAATGTGGTTTAGGAAAACAACACACATGCAATGTAACCAGTGGATCAATGTGGTTTAGGAAAAGAACACGCATGCAATCACTCAAGTGGATCCATGTGGTTTAGGAAAAGAACACACAAGAAGTGTCACGAGTCAATCCATGTTGTTTAGGAAAAGAACGCACATGAAATGACTATAGTGCATCAATGTGGTTTAGGAAAAGAACACACATGCAATGAGTCCAGAGGAACAGTGTGGTTTAGGAAAAGAACACACATGCAGTGACTCCAGTAGATCCATGTGGTTTAGGAAAATAACACATTTAGTGTCATAAGTGGATCCATGTGGTTTAGGAAAAGAACACACATGCAATGACTCAAGTGGATCAGTGTGGTTTTGCAAAAGAACACAAATGCAATGTCACCAGTGGAGCCATGTGGTCTAGGAAAAGAACACATATGCAATGACTCCAGTGGATCAATGTGGGTTAGGAACAGAACAGGCATACAATGACTCAAGTGGATCAATGTGGTTAAGGAAAAGAACACACATGCAATGTCACCAATAGATCCATGTGGTCTAGGAAATGAACACACACACAATGTCACAAGTGGATCCATGTGGTTTAGGAAAAGAACCCACGTGCAATGTCACTGGTGGATGCATGTGGTTTAGGAAAAGACCACACAGCCAATGACTCCGGTGGATCAATGTTGTTTAGGAAAAGAACACACATGCAATGTCACAAGTGGATCAATGTGGTTGAGAAAAAGAACACACATCAATGTCATTAGTGGATCAATGTGGTTTAGGAAAAGAAGACACATGCAATGTCACAAGTGGATCAATGTGGTTGGGAAAAAGAACACACATCAATGTCACAAGTGGATCAATGTTGTTTAGGAAAAGAACACACATGCAATGACTCAAGTGGATCGATGTGGTTTAGCAAAAGAACAAACATGCAATGTCACCAGTGGATCGATGTGGTTTAGCAAAAGAACAAACATGCAATGTCACTAGTGGATCAATGTGGTTTCGGAAAAGAAGGCAGATGAAGTGAATCTAGTGGATCCATGTGGTTTAGGAAAAGAACACACATGCAATGTTACTAGTGGATCCATGTAGTTTACGAGAAGAACACACATGCAATTACTCTAGTGGATCAATGTGGTTTAGGAAAAGAACACACATGCAATGAATCTAGTGGATCAATGTGGTTTAGAAAAAGAACACACGTGCAATGTCGCTAGTGGATCAATGTGGTTTAGGAAAAGAACACACATGCAATGAGTCAGTGGAACAATGTGGTTTAGGAAAAGAACACACATGTAGTGACTCAAGTGGATCCATGTGGTTTAGGAAAATAACACATGTAGTGTCACTAGTGGATCCATGTGGTTTAGGAAAAGAACACACATGCAATGACTCAAGTGGATCAATGTGGTTTTGCAAAAGAACACAAATGCAATGTCACCAATGGATCCATGTGGTCTAGGAAAAGAACACGTACGCAATGACTCTAGTGGATCAATGTGTTTTAGGAACAGAACATGCATACAACGACTCAAGTGGATCAAGGTGGTTTAGGAAAAGAACACACATGCAATGTCACCAGTGGATCAATGTGGTTGAGGAAAACAACACACATGCAATGTCACCAATAGATCCATGTGGTCTAGGAAAAGAACACACACGCAATGTCACAAGTTGATCCATGTGGTTTAGGAAAAGAACCCACGTGCAATGTCACTGGTGGATGCATGTGGTTTAGGAAAAGACCACACATCCAATGACTCCGGTGGATCAATGTTGTTTAGGAAAAGAACACACATGCAATGTCACAAGTGGATCAATGTGGTTGAGAAAAAGAACACACATCAATGTCATTAGTGGATCAATGTGGTTTAGGAAAAGAACACACATGCAATGTCACAAGTGGATCAATGTGGTTGGGAAAAAGAACACACATCAATGTCACAAGTGGATCAATGTTGTTTAGGAAAAGAACACACATGCAATGACTCAAGTGGATCGATGTGGTTTAGCAAAAGAACAAACAAGCAATGTCACCAGTGGATCGATGTGGTTTAGCAAAAGAACAAACATGCAATGTCACTAGTGGATCAATGTGGTTTCGGAAAAGAAGGCAGATGAAGTGAATCTAGTGGATCCATGTGGTTTAGGAAAAGAACACACATGCAATGTTACTAGTGGATCCATGTAGTTTACGAGAAGAACACACATGAAATTACTCTAGTGGATCAATGTGGTTTAGGAAAAGAACACACATGCAATGAATCTAGTGGATCAATGTGGTTTAGAAAAAGAACACACGTGCAATGTCGCTAGTGGATCAATGTGGTTGAGGAAAAGAACACACATGCAAAGAAACTTGTGGATCCATGTAGTTTAGGAGAAGAACACACATGCAATGACTCTAGTGGATCAATGTGGTTTAGGAAAAGAACACACATGCAAAGACTCTAGTGGATCAATGTAGTTTAGGAAAACAACATATATGCAATGACTCTAGTGGATGAATGTCGTTTAGGAAAATAACACACATGAAGTGACTCTAGTGGATCGATGTGGTTTAGGAAAAGAACACACATGACGTGCCTCTAGTGGATCAATGTGGTTTATGAAAACAACATACATGCAATGACTATAGTGGATCCATGTGGTTTAGGAAAACAAGACACATACGATGACTCTAGTGGATGAATCTGATTTTGGAAAAGAACACACATGCAATGACTCTAGCGGATCAATGTGGTTTAGGAAAAGAACACACATGCAATGACTCTAGTGGATCCATGTGGTTTAGGAAAAGAACACACATGAAGTGACTCTAGTGGATCAATGTGGTTTTGGAATAGAACACACATGCAATGACTCTAGTGGATCAATGTGGTCTAGAAAAACAACACACATGCCATGTAACCAGTGGATCAATGTGGTTTAGGAAAAGAACACACATGCAATGACTCAAGTGGATCCATGTGGTTTAGGAAAAGAACACACAAGAAGTGTCACGAGTCAATCCATGTGGTTTAGGAAAAGAACGCACATGAAATGACTCATGTGAATCAATGTGGTTTAGGAAAAGAACACACATGCAATGAGTCCAGTGGAACAATGTGGTTTAGGAAAAGAACACACATGTAGTGACTCCAGTGGATCCATGTGGTTTAGGAAAATAACACATGTAGTGTCACTAGTGCATCAATGTGGTTTAGGAAAACAACACACATGCAATGAGTCCAGTGGAACAATGTGGTTTAGGAAAAGAACACACATGCAGTGACTCCAGTAGATCCATGTGGTTTAGGAAAATAACACATTTAGTGTCACAAGTGGATCAATGTGGTTTAGGAAAAGAACACACATGCAATGACTCAAGTGGATCAGTGTGGTTTTGCAAAAGAACACAAATGCAGTGTCATCAGTGGAGCCATGTGGTCTAGGAAAAGAACACATATGCAATGACTCCAGTGGATCAATGTGGTTTAGGAACAGAACATGCATACAATGACTCAAGTGGATCAATGTGGTTTATGAAAAGAACACACATGCAATGTCACTAGTGGATCAATGTGGTTTAGGAAAAGAACGCACATGCAATGACTCTAGTGGATCAATCTGGTTTAGAAAACAACATATATGCAATGACTCTAGTGGATGAATGTGGTTTAGGAAAAGAACACATATGAAGTGACTCTAGTGGATCGATGTGGTTTAGAAAAAGAACACACATGACGTGACTCCAGTGGATCAATGTGGTTTATGAAAACAACATACATGCATTGACTGTAGTGGATCCATGTGGTTTAGGAAAACAAGACACATACAATGACTCTAGTGGATCAATCTGATTTTGCAAAAGAACACACATGCAATGACTCTAGCGGATCAATGTGGTTTAGGAAAAGAACACACATGCAATGACTCCAGTGGATCCATGTGGTTTAGGAAAAGAACACACATGCAGTGACTCTAGTGGATCAATGTGGTTTTGGAATAGAACACACATGCAATGACTCTAGTGGATCAATGTGGTTTAGGAAAACAACACACATGCAATGTAACCAGTGGATCAATGTGGTTTAGGAAAAGAACACGCATGCAATAACTCAAGTGGATCCATGTGGTTTAGGAAAAGAACACACAAGAAGTGTCACGAGTCAATCCATGTTGTTTAGGAAAAGAACACAAATGAAATGACTATAGTGCATCAATGTGGTTTAGGAAAAGAACACACATGCAATGAGTCCAGAGGAACAGTGTGGTTTAGGAAAAGAACACACATGCAGTGACTCCAGTAGATCCATGTGGTTTAGGAAAATAACACATTTAGTGTCATAAGTGGATCCATGTGGTTTAGGAAAAGAACACACATGCAATGACTCAAGTGGATCAGTGTGGTTTTGCAAAAGAACACAAATGCAATGTCACCAGTGGAGCCATGTGGTCTAGGAAAAGAACACATATGCAATGACTCCAGTGGATCAATGTGGGTTAGGAACAGAACATGCATACAATGACTCAAGTGGATCAATGTGGTTAAGGAAAAGAACACACATGCAATGTCACCAGTGGATCAATGTGGTTGAGGAAAACAACACACATGCAATGTAACCAGTAAATCCATGTGGTCTAGGAAA
Source organism: Avena eriantha (assembly GCA_910589775.1). NCBI lineage: Eukaryota > Viridiplantae > Streptophyta > Magnoliopsida > Poales > Poaceae > Avena > Avena eriantha. The sequence goes on from OU342740.1 coordinate 200,151,044, forward strand.
AGAACACACACGCAATGTCACAAGTGGATCCATGTGGTTTAGGAAAAGAACCCACGTGCAATGTCACTAGTGGATCCATGTGGTTTTGGAAAAGACCACACATGCAATGACTCCGGTGGATCAATGAGGTTTAGGAAAAGAACACACATGCAATGTAAAAAGTGGATCAATGTGGTGGAGGAAAAAACACACATCAATGTCACTAGTGGATCAATGTTGTTTAGGAAAAGAACACACATGCAATGACTCTAGTGGATCAATGTGGTTTAGGAAAAGAACACACATGAAATGTCACTAGTGGATCAATGTGGTTTAGGAAAATAAGTCACATGAAGTGACTCCAGTGGATCCACGTGGTTTAGGAAAAGAACACATGTAGTGTCACTAGTGGATCCATGTGGTTTAGAAAAAGAACACACATGAAATGACTTAAGTCGACCAATGTGGTTTTGGAAAAGAACAAACATTAAATGTCACCAGTTCATCCATGTTGTCTAGGAAAAGAACACACACACAATGACTCTAGTGGATCCATTTGGTTTAGGAAAAGAACACACGAGCAATATCACTAGTTGATCCATGTAGTTTAGGAGAAGAACACACATGCGATGACTCTAGTGGATCAATGTGGTTTAGGAAAAGAACACCCATGCAATGAATCTAGTGGATCAATGTGGTTCAGGAAAAGAACACACGTGCAATGTCACTAGTGGATCAAAGGTGGTTGAGGAAAAGTACACATATGCAATGTCACTAGTGGATCCATGTAGTTTAGGAGAAGAAAACACATGCAATGTCACCAGTGGATCCATGTGGTCTAGGAAAAAAAACATATTCAATGACACAAGTGGATCAATGTTGTTTAGGAACAGAACATGCATGCTGATACATTGCAAATGTATCTATAATTTGTGATGTTCCATTCTTCGTTTTATCTACTTTCTTGTGTTTTGTCCACACTTTGGAGTACTTTACATATGATTTCATGGACTAACCTATTAACAAAAGCCACAGTGCTAGTTGCCTGTTATCTGCCATTTTTGGTTCCAGGAAAGTCAGGAAATCAATATTCTCGGAATAGGAGCGGACAAAAGCCAAAGTCGATATTTTACTGGAAGACTCACAGAGCAAGAAGATGAGCCGGAGAGGGTCCACAGGGTGGCCTAACCACCCCTAGGCGTGGGTCCCCCTAGGCCACACTAGGGCATGGTGTGGGCCCCCTGGCCGGCCACCGACCTTGCCCTCTCGCCTATAAGAGCCTCTTGATGCATAAACTCTAAATCGTTAATCAGAAATCCACGAAAAGTTCCGCAGCGCCGCCACCACCGAAGGGTAGATTCCGAGGACAGAAAGTCTCCGTTCCAACACCCTGCCGGGACGGGGAAGTGCCCCCGGAGCCATCTCCACCACCATCTCCATCACCGTTGCTGATTCCCATGATGAGGAGTGAGTAGTTCTTCCTCAAGGCTAAGGGTTCTACCGGTAGCTATGTGTTCATCTCTCTCTATGCATGATTATATTGTGATCATGAGCTTTGTAATCAAGTAGATTTACCTCGCTACTCAAGTGCTTTAATAGATCTCTGCTCTCCCCATGTGTGTGAAAGTGACAGCGTGCACACCATGGTGGCACTTAGGCTAGAGATTATAAATACTTGTTATGAGTTATATTTGGAGTTGGATGTCTTTATGAAATTGTGTTGTTTGTTGGAACCATCTAGTGCTTAAGGTGATAGTGTGGGGTTTTCTAGATGGGAAAGGCTTACTTTGAGGTGTGTTGTTATAGCCCTACCATGGATTAGAGTGTTCAACCGGAGAGTAGGTAAGAGTACTATCATAAAGAGAAGATATTTATATGAGAGTGTTCACTAGTGAAAGTATGATCCATAGGCCTTGTTTCTAAGCTTTGATACACCGTTTGCAAATTAGATCTGTTACATGTTTGCTTCCTTCCATCTTTATTTCAGTTTTCCTTTAGTCTCTTCCACGCTCGGGCTATTTTCTATCACCGTTACCACTTATAATTATCCATACCACTTGTATTTCACTATATCTTTGCCAAACTAGTGCACCTATACACCTGACAAGTGTATTGGGTGTGTTGGGGACACAAGAGACTTCTTGTATCTTGATTGCAGGGTTGCTTGAGAGGGAATACCTTTGACCACTTCCTCCCTGAGTTCGATAAACCTTGGGTGATCCACTTAAGGGAAAACTTGCTACTGTTCTACATACCTCTGCACTTGGAGACCCAACAACTGTCTACAAGAATAGAAGTGCGTAGACATCAAGCTATTTTCTGGCGCCGTTGCCGGGGAGTGATACGTCCATTTTGCATCACTATTCTATGTCTTAATTCACTATTATTCATTGATATATTTCGTATTAAGAGGTGATACTTATGTTATTTCATCTGTGTTTGCATGGTTGATGACTTTTGGAGCATGGACCGCTGCAGTCAGGATTCTGATGGAAAAGGTGTTGTTTGGAGGCAAAATTCCCGAAGATCAGAAAATCCGGGAAAATATATGGAAAATCCTATTTTTCCAAAATACTAAGGATGCCAGAAGACGGAGTGGAGATGGGCCACAAGGGCCCCACACCACCCCCTGGCGCGGGCAGCCCTAGGCTGCGCCAGGAGGTGGTGTGGCTGCCCTGGCCCACACCAGCCTCCCTAAACCCTAAAACTCGGGGGGAGACCACAGAAAGATTCCGCCGCCTCTACGGGGCGGAAAACACCGAGATAGAAAGATCTCTCTGGTAGACAAATTTATGTCGGGTGAATTCCTTCCTGGAGAGGGAAGATCGTCGCCATCAACACCATCATCAAGCTAGACTTCATCGGGATCATCATCATCACCACCATCATCAGAAGAACCCTCATCACCATCTCCATATTGCTGTAACAATTGGGTTGAATCTTGCATAGTTCATAGGGGAAACTTTCCTGGTGTTGATTACTCTTTCTAGTTGATGCTATTCAGTGAATCGTTGAATTATTGTTTATGATCAGATTGTTATACATCATTATTCCATCTCTGATCATGATCCATACGATGTATTTTGAGTAGTTCGTTTTGTTCTTGAGGACATGGGAGAAGTCTTGTTGTTAGTAGTGGAGTTGTGTTGAGAAAGATTCAATAGATTGTTATTTAAGTTGCGGTGTACTTCATAAGAATGTTTGGTCATCTTAAGTAATATAACCAGCTTGTCCTTCGCTGCATAAAGGATTGGGCCACTTGCTGAATTTGTTCCTACTGTCTTTTATTTACTCGTACTTTGTTTACTTGCTTTATCAAAAACAATCTATTTGCTAAGTATTTGTAGAGAATTCCTAATCCATACCACTAGCCAGCACCTTCTACTCCTCATTGGGTTCGACACTCTTATTTATCGATAATACTGCGATACACCCCCTATACTTGTGGGTCATCAAGACTATTTTCTAGCGCCGTTGCCGGGGAGTGAAGCGCTATTGGAGAGTGGAATTGGTAAAGGAAACTTGTACTGTGAGTATTGTTTACTTCTGGTAGTTGCTTTATTTTCGTTATGGATAATTTGCTGAGTTTCTTATTTGGTAATGCTACTACCACTGCTAAGGTAGTAGGTAAGCCACCACCTGCTGAGAATGATGTTTTTAAAATACCTACAAGAATTATTGATCGTGTTATGGATAACTACTATGTTGGGGATGGAACTGTCCATCCCGGTGATCATTTACTCTTTATACACGAATTATGCGGGTTGTTCAAGTGTGCAGGTATTACTACAGATCAAGTTAAGAAGAAGTTATTCTCATTATCGCTAAAAGGAAGAGCTGAAGAATGGTATAAGCTGCTCAAGAATGGTCAAGCTCTGGAATGGCAGGAAATAGTGCCTCTCTTTGATTCAAAGTTTTATCCTCCTAGTGAGATTCATAAAGATCGGAATCAAATATACAACTTTTGGCCTCTTGATGGAGAGAGTACAGCTCAAGCTTGGGGGAGATTGAAATTACTAATGCTCAAATGTCCCATTCATGAGCTCCCCAACAATATTATTATCAATAACTTTTATGTAATGCTTTCTCTTCATGATAAAGATTTATTGGATGCTTCTTGTGCTATATCATTCACTCGTATGGAAGAAGAAGCTAAATGGGATCTTCTGGACCGTATTCAAGACAATGTTGAAGCTTGGGAGAAAGACAGAGGTAGAAAGTCAGGTATAAATTATGATTATGAATGCATTGAATCTTTTATGGGAACTCATGACTTCCAAAATATTAAAAATGCTTATGGTCTAGACACTCAAGCTATTGCTTCTTATTTTAAGGCTTTTCCTTCCTACATTGAAGTGCCTAAAAAGAAGTGGAATAAGTATCATGAACCTTATAAAGATGTTGCTAAGAGTGTTCCTGCAAGAAATACTGAAGTTTATACTGCTAATCATGTCTTACCTAAACCTTATATTGAGAAAATGCCTTTCCCAGTTAAGATTAAGGAACATTCTATGATAGCTAGTATGGTTAATGAAAGTACAAGTAAAGCTGTTGAACCTGACAAACAAAAGGTTGATGAACCTATAATAGAAAATGTGAATGACTTTGGATTTATGTTTAGTATTGTTTATTGTAGCATGACTTGTTATAACCAATTGAGATTGCTTAATGTGCCTTGGAAGGATCATGCTTTGTTTTAGCATATTAAAGCATAGTATTGTGGTATTCTCCTTTGATGTTTTATTTGGGTTGACTTGGCACATGCTCACACCATGTTATGACTATCCCAAGTCACCATACCCTTGATGATCCTTTAGTTTTCAACTTGTAGTATCACTTTATGCTTTGATGAATGATGTTTTGTCGCTCTGCATGATTATGCCCATTATTGCTCTCTTAGTTTGTCGCTCCCAGTCTTTTGCTAGCCTCCAAAACCAAGTATGAGTTCCACTCATGCATCAAGCTCTTTAACCAAGATATTCCAAAGAGTCCACCATACCTACCTACTAGCTTATGCTATTCCAAGTATATTCATGTTTTTGTTTACCATCTGAATCAAACTTGTTATGTGAAAATTAGTGATTAAAGCTCTCACGAACTTGATGGCACACTTTACTTTTCTTGCATTTAATAAACTTGAACCATTGGGTCCTTCTTTGTTGAGTATATGCTTGCGCTTTATAAGTTGAAATTAGCAGAACCATGTATAATGGAGAACGCTTTCAATATTGCACTTGTACTTTGTACCCCGTTGATATCATGTTCTTTTTCTTATGGATCCCGGTAGTGTCAAATAAAAGTGGAACTTGTAAGATCATGGAGTTTGTATGTGTGTTAGAGAAACGCCTGGGCCGCTAGCCTAAGCCATGCCTAATCATGGTGGAAACTTGCAGCATCAACATAATGAGCACTCTATGAAGCATCCTCAATAAAAACCTATGCAAATAGCAAATAAAAAGATCACTGAGATGCTCATTGTGTGCTTGCCTTGTCATTTTGATTATGGGATAGCTCATGTATCATGTGCAAGGGGTACCCCGTGGGTGGTTCTTTATGATACATATGTACTTACAATGACAAGAGATTACTTGTGACTAAAGTTGAGTAGCATGAGGTTCGGTCTTCGTAAGTAAGGGGCATGAGATTTCGGCTTATAACTTGTCAAGCATATCCTCTTAGTTGTGTCACTTTAACCTTAATCACCTTCAAGATGCTTATGATAGGGGCAATGAGAGCTGAAAGCTAACAAGTATCATAATTTTTGGAAGCTCTTTATGAGACTTGAATCCATACTTCCTTCTATGAAGGCCTTTCTTTTAATTTTATGTTGAGTCTCCACCTTCTACCTTTATGTACCTACTTTGAGATCATAGTGGCCATTCTTAGTTCTATGTGCATTGTCCCAAGACTTGTTGATTGATGCATAGCTTTGATATTGCTTGTTTTAAACTATTTGTATCTAGTCACTCTTATGAACTTTGAAGGTGTCCTATGAATTTATATTTGCTACTCTATGAGGGACAAGCTGAATGCCTCTATGCTATGTTTTCTTGGAAAGCATTGTTATTCATGAATCTTTTGTTTGTGTATTTTCATGTTGCAACATAGTTTCTTTGTCTTATTGCTAGAATTTTGTCTCTCATGTTATGATTGAAGTACTATGATCCCAGCTTTGAATGTTTTACAAATACTTTGATCAAGTTTATGATGGTGCATGTCACCTCAAAATTTATTGTTTCTTTTTATCACTTACCTACTCGAGGACGAGCAGGAGTTAAGCTTGGGGATGTTGATACATTGCAAATATATCTATAATTTTTGATGTTCCATGCTTGGTTTTATCTACTTTCTTGTGTTTTGTCCACACTTTGGAGTACTTTTCATATGATTTCTTGGACTAACCTATTAACAAGGGCCACATTGCCAGTTGCCTGTTATCTGTTGTTTTTGGTTCCAGGAAAGTCAGGAAATCAATATTCTCGGAATTGGACCGGACAAAAGCCAAAGTCGATATTTTATCGGAAGACTCACGAAGCCAGAAGACAAGCCGGACAGGGGCCACAGGGTGGCCAAACCACCACTAGGCATAGGTCCCCCTAGGCCGCACCAGGGCATGGTGTAGGCCCCCTGGCCGGCCAATCGACATTGCCCTCTCGCCTATAAGAGCCTCCCGATGCATAAACCCTAAATCGGCAATCAGAAATCCACGAAAAGTTCCACAGTGCCACCGCCACCGAAGGGGAGATTCGGGGGACAGAAAGTCTCTGTTCCGGCACCCTGCCGGGACGGGGAAGTGCCGCCGGAGCCATCTACATCGATCTCCACCACCATCTCCATCACCGTTGCTGATTCCCATGACAAGGAGGGAGTAGTTCTTCCTCAAGGCTAAGGGTTCTACCGGTAGCTATGTGTTCATATCTCTCTATGCATGATCATATTGTGATCATGAGCTTTGTAATCAAGTAGATCTACCTTGCTACTCAAGTGCTTTAATAGATCTCTGCTCTCCCCATGTGTGTGAAAGTGACAGCGTGCACACCATGGTGGCACTTAGGCTAGATATTACAAACACTTGTTATGAGTTATATTTCGAGATGGATGTCTTTATGAAATTATGGTGTTTGTTGGAAACATCTAGTGCTGAAGGTGATAGTGTGGGGGTTTTCTAGATGGGAAAGGCTTACTTTGAGGTGTGATGTTATAGCCCTACCATGGTTTAGAGTGTTCAACCGGAGAGTAGTTAAGAGTAGTATCATAAAGAGAAGATATTTATATGAGAGTGTTCACTAGTGAAAGTATGATCCCTAGGCCTTGTTTCTAAACATTGATACATCGTTTGCAAATTAGATTTGTTACATGTTTGCTTGCTTCCATCTTTATTTCAGTTTGCCTTTAGTCTCTTCCACGCCATCAAGCTATTTTCTATCACCGTTAACACATATAATTATCGATACCACTTGTATTTCACTATCTCTTCGCGGAACTAGTGCACCTATACACCTGATAAGTGTATTGGGTGTGTTGGGGACACAAGAGACTTCTTGTATCTTGATTGTAGGGTTGCTTGAGAGGGAATAACTTTGACCACTTCCTCCCCGAGGTCGATAAACCTTGGGTGATCCACTTAAGGGAAAAGTTGCTGCTGTTCTACAAACCTCTGCACTAGGAGGCCCAACAACTGTCTACAAGAATAGAAGTGCGTAGACATCACATGCAATGACTCAAGTGGATCAATGTGGTTTAGGAAAAGAACACACATGCAATGTCACCAGTGGATCAATGTGGATGAGGAAAACAACACACATGCAATGTCACTAGTAGATCCATGTGGTCTAGGAAAATAACACACACGCAATGTAACAAGTGGATCCATGTGGTTTACGAAAAGAACACACATGCAATGTCACCAGTGGATCCATGTGGTTAAGGAAAAGACCACACATGCAATGACTCCGGTGGAACAATGTGGATAAGAAAAGAACACATATGCAATGACTCTAGTGGATCAATGTGGTTTAGGAAAGGAACACACATGCAATGTCAAAAGTGGATCAATGTGGTGGAGGACAAAAACACACATCAATGTCACTAGTGGATCAATGTTGTTTCGGAAAAGAACACACATGCAATGACTCCAGTAGATCAATGTGGTTTAGGAAAAGAACACACATGCAATGTCACTAGTGGATCAATGTGGTTTAGGAAAATAAGTCACATGAAGTGACTGTAGTGGATCCATGTGGTATAGGAAAAGAACACATGTAGTGTCACAAGTGGATCCATGTGGTTTAGGAAAAGAACACACATGAAATGACTCAAGTCGAATAATGTGGTTTTGAAAAACAACAAACATTAAATGTCACCAGTGCGTCCATGTTGTGGGGCCCCCAGATTAATCCTCTGAGGATCCCTGTTATGCATACCACCACGATCACATGATCAGTTAGTCGTGGCGCATAACTGTCAAGTATCAAAGTAAACATCCAAAATTTACACGGATACAAGTCATACCTTAGTTTCCATTATGGATATATCAACATCATCAACAGAACTTGTAAGAGGCGTAGAGCCTGAGCCATGCCTTAACCTACAGGCAACTGACTAGGCAAAACGTCCTAGCTCACATAGTCATCAACGTCAGCTTCATCTTGAAATCTGACCAAGTTAATAGCCAGGTACAATGCCAGTGAGTACTTTGAATGTACTTGCAAACCACCTTAAGATAACAAATATAACAAGAGGATATGCATTAAGGTTGTGATAGTAGGAGGGCTCCAAGAGAGGTTCTTTTCTCAATTAGTTTCTCTTGTAGATATACCATCTACGTATCTTTGTTGAAAACCTTTGTGAACATTTGGAAACATTTTTGAAATGTTTTGGGAAAACATTAGGACTGGGTCACCCATTTGTTCCTTCCTTTCAGTCATCCCATGACCAAACTCCTTTCATTCCTTTCTGACCATCCCATGGTCAAAACAGGTATCCTTTCCGACCATCCCATGGTCAAAACATGTATCGTTTTCGACCATCCCATGGTCAAAACATTTCCAAAGCCATTGCTTTTTTGAAATCCTTTTTGAAATCAAAACCAGCACCGCTCTGAAAGAACCATCCCAACCGTCCATAACCATGGACATGGCTATTTGGATAGATTTACACTCTGCAGAGGTTGTACACTCTACCCACACTATCCGGGTACCTTGCCCTGATCTACACCGATCGTGGGTCGAGTAACCGATCAAGACTCTCCGAATGCCACTCCAGTATAAGTGCCTACCCTATGAGTGTTGTTCCCCTCAACACCGGGACGCCCTATATAGTACACAAGCCAACCATAGCTCTTTTTTTCCACTTCCCAAGTGTGCGCTTTCAATGAGGGGATCATAGTAATGCGTGGAGGCCTGCAGACCCTTCGTTCCTTCTCTTGGTCGATGTTTTACATGGACTCCTCCTGGTTGCGCGGGTTAATTGTTCTAGCAAAATTGCAAAGAACCTGGTGCGTTTTTGTAAACCTTTTTCCTCCTGCTTTCCTTTAGCATTTTGTAAAAAAAAACCTTTTTCTTTCCCAACATCTCTTGGGAGGTCCCACCTCACCAAGGTTTTATCATAAAACATTTGGTAAAACTTTTTTGGGGGTCTTCCCATCCTCTAGTTTTGCTTCGGCTAAATCGGGATATCCAAAAGGGGTATGGTGTATTACACCATCTACCATACTAGGTACAAGTAGGTGTCGTCAAGGGGGTTGTACTTAGTAGTACCAAAGTGTAATAGTTCGGAGGAGCCAAACCACTACCATATATACATCAACATATAGTAAACAATGTAGTTTTAATAAATAGTAGATAAAACATGCATAAGTATGTCCCTGGACTGAGAAACACAGTAGGACAAGGCTTATGAGCAAGAAGGTGGCTTGCCTGAGATCCACAATATGGCAATGTATGTCTCTAGACTTCTTTTGAGAAAACAATAATAATCCACTAATAGCCACTTCTTTTGGTCTCTGATATGATTGCAACTATCACCAGCAAGGGGGATTCATACAACAAGAAAACATACAACACATCATTCAATTCAGTAAGTTTTGATAGTTTGAGTTTGTTGCAGTTGGATGTAATGGAAAAACACTTGTGGAATTTCCCTTAGGATTTAATTACCAAAAGGTCAATATCTATTTTTATGTGACCTAGAGAAATTCCTAATTGCAAAAATGGGTTGTTTCTGTCATTTTTAATGAAGTAGAAAATTAGTTCACCTTGGCATGGGACCAAGTCCATAGGTTAGGTATTTCATAAACCATCTAGAGGAGATGGAGTTCACCCAATTTGGGATTACCAAACCCTCTTAAATCAGTATTTGGTGAAAAGGATAGATCTAAGAAGAATATTTCCCAGAAAATTATGAGTTTGTCAAGTGGATTGTTTTGAATGTTTGAGAAAACACTGTAGGACATGAATTTTTTTACATATGGGTGTTTTCTGGCATTTTCCAATTTATTTTGCATTTAAACCTAGCAGCTATTTTCTGAGATCTGGAGAAATATTTAAAAGAAAATGGGGTAGATGGATTACTGGGCCGGAGTTTGACCGGATCTGGGCCGCACTGTGCGGAACTGGCCCATCCGGCAACTGCTCACGCGGGAGCACGGTTCAAAAGGCCGCGGGGCGGGGCACGCCTATTAGCCATAGCAGGCGAACAAAGGGGTACGCAGCCACCTCGTCCGTTTGATTAGAACAGGATCGATGGTGCAGGACCGTCGTCTAGCTCTCGATAGGGGCAGGGGCGAGGAAACCGTAGGTGGCGACGGGGTTCATGAGGAGCTCACCTAGGGCTGTCGGGATTCCGTGGAGAGGTGAGGGAGCGACGCGGTGCATCGAGGCGAACCCGAAGAGGGTTGGCACATGTAGGTTCATCGTCGGGGAGAGTCTCGCGCGTGAGGACGACCGGAAGTTAGCTTCGAGAGCTCGCTGGCAAGGTGGTTCTGGACGTTCCTGAGGTGAGAGGGAGACACAGTTAGAAACAAGGGATCGAGGGGAGCTCCGTATGGCCACATGCAGTGAGAGAGGGGCAAGGGAGAAGGGGCTACGCTAGATTTTTGAACGAGGCCGAGAGCTCTCCTTTCCCTTCTTGGGGCCAGGACGGAGCAGAGGAGAAGGAGGGGTGCTGGGGGCGGTCGAGTGAGAGGGAGAGGGAGAAAATGAGTCGAGAGAGGGGCGTTGTGGTGGCTAGAGGCCTTATATTCCAGGGATGGGGTGGTCTATGGTGCACCGGGCTTAGGCTCGAGCTGTAGAGGGGTTGTGCTACTTATTCGTCGAGGGAGGCGGTGGAGAGGATGGTGTGGGGCTAGTTGAGAGCAGAGGAGGGTTGAAGAGGTCGTAGATTGCTAGCTTTTCTTCTCCTTTAATTCGGCCATAGGGAGGAGGTGGAGGGAGGAAGGGCTAGGGCTATCCATTGGGTTTTAGGGAAGGTGGAGGCACTTGCTGTGGGTCCAGCAGCTCGACCAGGAAGGGAGAGGGAGCCTGCTGAGACTGCTATATTTAATTGCCAAGATCTTAAGGGATATACTACTTCCCTCCCTCTCAAAGCTTCCAAGAGGTAGAGTACAAGGGTGAGGGCTGCTGATACAGTTGTACACGACCAAGGGTGAGATGGGTGCTGGAGAGAAGTGATGTTCAAGCTTTGATGATGGTTGGAGGTGGTTTTATTAGTGAGTTTTGATTAGTTTGCATAATTGGTCAAATCAAGGGTTATGAAGGAACTACACAGATGTAGTCTTTATAAAAAGAGGGAGTGGTACTAGTGGGTAGATATAGTCAAGGTATCCCTCCCAGAATTATTTGAGATTTTTCAAAGGAGTTTTAGCCCACTTAAATCCATTGGTCCAGAAAGTGCAAAAGTAGTTTCTAGAAGCTTATTTCGTATTTTTATATTGGACATGATTGGGTTTTGGCGTGAGATGGTCCTAAATACCAATTCACACATTGGGGAATTTTCTTGGAGTTTATTGAGAAGCAAAAGTATTTTTAGACAATTATTTCTTGTTTCTGCCATTTAAGAAAAAGGGCAAAAAGAACTAATGAAACTCCTCAAAAATATTTATTTTTGAAGTGGGAGGATAGGTTATGATATATAGGCCTCATATGAGTGTAAAGATGGGGAAGTTTATTGGAGAAAATTAAATTTTCTTCTATATATTAAGTTGTGGAGTTTTTGTCCACTAAAGGAATTAAATAGATCTTGGTCCAAAATAATTATTCAAAAACCTTGGTAAATCTTTATAAGCAAGGTAGATGGTGTATGCAAGGTGAAACAAGCACTTGCAACCTTGGGATTTGAGAATCCAACTTGAATTTGGTGGAAAACAAGGAAAAGGGATCTAGGGTAATGTTAATTTCATACCAACAAAACGTTGTTGGATCTTGGAGCTCAATCCTCCCATTGGAAAATGGGATATATGGATGGATCGACCAAGTTATTTAGATCACCATGGTACAGAATTTTGGGCATGATCATGCTTGAGCTCTCCAAGGATTGTTTCCAAACTTTGAATAAGATAAGCCTGCCAAAAGTAGATTATCAGGTAGCCTTCAAAACCTTGTGGGTTTAAGAAGCACAAAGATCCAATGGAAACAAGTGAAGTAGGTATTTATAGAACTATATGAGTAGAACACAACCATGCAAAGAGTTGGTCTGTAGAAGGTGGGGTGATGGTGTGAGCTTCTACCAAAGTAGGCAAGTTGATAAGATTTGCAGGAAAAGTTATTTTCTTGCCTGCAAAACCATCAAGAACAAGTGGGTTGGAAGATGATATAACCAAGGACAATAGTGGGTCTTGGTGTAAATTAGGATGTTTTAAACGATGGTTCAAAGGCATTTGAAAAAATGCACAAGGGTTGAGAAAGCGGGGCATTCAAAAAGGTGATGTTGAAACAGATTCTAGACTTAGCCAAATTTGGTAGGTTTAGAGTTTTTGACTAGATTATTAGAAGGGATGTTTTTGATGGGTTGCAAGGTACCAAAGCATCATAAAGTGGATGATGTTGAAGTGTATATTGGGTAGAAGGGGTCCATGCTTGATATTGGTCTTCAGGGACTTGGAAGCTTCTAGGAAGGATCACTGCAGAATTGATATGGTTAGGGGTTTTAGATGATCACCTGGTGGCTAGAGATTATATCCAGATTGTATTCTTGATTAGGGTTTGGTGATTTTAAAGTAGCCTGATCCTAGTGGGTGAGGTCCTAGAGTGGCTCACCTAGCTCCTAAGCAAACAAGTCAAACAGCAGATCAGACCAACTCAGTTTACAAGCAAAACAATTCTACTTCTATGGATACCATCAAGCCTAGCTTGAGGTAGAGATGAGTATTTTGAAAAGTTGGACTTGAATAAGGTGAGATTCCTTGGTATTTCTACCAGGAGTAGAATTCAAAAGCTTTATAACCAGGTTTCGGAAAACCTAGAGGTCGGAGTAGCTGAAGTTCTATCTAGAAAACATAAGGAGATTATATTATATAGCTCTCCATAGTTTGATCAATAGAAGCTAATAAAATAGTTTGGGTTACAAGGGCATCTTGGATCAAGTTTTGAAATGCTAGAACATTTGAGAATATGAAACATAAGCCAAGACAGTTTTTGTTAAATAGCTCTTGTTAACTGAGGTTGAGGTAAGGAGTCTATCATCTATTGCACATTCAGAGGCATAAGCACAGACAAGCAATCAAGCAACACTACGTCAATCAACAAGAAAAAGTTTTTGTTCCCCCTGATTTTTGCATTCTGGACAACTAATCAGGTTTGCTGAAATTGGGATGTTACACATGTGGTCTAGGAAAAGAACACACACACAATGTCACCAATGGATCCATTTGGTTTAGGAAAACAACACACAGGCAATATCACTAGTGGATCCATGTAGTTTAGGAGAAGAACACACATGCGATGACTCTAGTGGATCAATGTGGTTTACTAAAAGAACACACATGCATTGACTCTAGTGGATCAATGTGGTTTAGGAAAAGAACACACATGTAATGACTCAAGTGGATCAATGTGGTTCAGGAAAAGTACACGCATGCAATGTCGCTAGTGGATCCATGTAGTTTAGGAGAAGAACACACATGAAATAACTCTAGTGGATCAATGTGGTTCAGAAAAATAACACACATGCAATAACTCTAGTGGATCAATGTGGTTTAGGAAAACAACATACATGCAATGACTCTAGTGGATGAATGTGGTTTAGGAAAAGAACACACATGAAGTGACTCTAGTGGATCGATGCGGCTTAGGAAAAGAACACACATGCAATGACTCAAGTGGATCAATGTGGTTCAGGAAAAAAACATGAAGTGACTCTAGTGGATCCATGTGGTTTAGGAAAAGAATACACATGAAGTGATTCTAGTGGATCAATGTGGTTTAGGAAAATAAGACACATGAAGTGACTCCAGTGGATCAATATGGTTTAGGAAAAGAAACAATTGCAATGACTCTAGTCGATCCATGTGGTTTAGGAAAAGAACACACATGGAGCGACTCTAGTGGATCATTGTGATTTAGGAAAAGAACACACATGGAATGACTCTAGCGGGTAAACGTGGATTCGGAAAAGAACACACATGCAGTGATTCTGTTGGATCAATGTGGTTTAGGAAAACAACACACATGCAATGACTCCGGTGGATCCATGTGGTTTAGGAAAAGAACACACATGTATTTAATCTAGTGGATCAATATGGTTTAGGAATAGAACACACATGCAATGACTCCAGTGGATCAATGTGGTTAGGAAAAGAACACACATGCAATGTAACTAGTGGATCCATGTGGTTTAGGAAAATAACACACATCTAGTGTCACTAGTGGAGCCCTGTGGTTTAGTAAAATAACACACATGGAATGACTAAAGTGGATCCATGTTGTCTAGGAAAAGAACACACACGCAATGTCACTGTGGATCCATGTGGTTTAGGAAAAGAACAGACATGCAATGACTCTAGTGGATCAATGTGGTTTAGGAAAAGAACACACATGCAATGTCACCAGTGGATCAATGTGGTTGAGGAAAAGAACACCCATGGAATGTGACTAGTGGATCAATGAGGTTTAGGAAAAGAGCACACATGCTATGACTCAAGTGGATCAATGTGGTTTACAAAAAGAACACAAATGCATTGACTCTAGTGGATCAATGTGTTTTAGGAAAAGAACACACATTCAATGACTCAAGTGGATCAATGTGGTTCAGGAAAAAACACACATGAAGTGACTCTAGTGGATCCGTGTGGTTTAGGAAAACAACACACATGAAGTGATTCTCGTGGATCAATGTGGTTTAGGAAAATAACACACATGAAGTGACTCTAGTGGATCCATGTGGTTTAGGAAAAGAACAGACATGAAGTGACTTTAGTGGATCAATGTGGTTTCAGGAAAATAACACACGTGCACTGACTCTAGTGGATCAATGTGGTTTAGGAAAATAACACACATGCAATGACTCTAGTGGGTCAATGTGGTTTAGGAAAAGAACACACATGTGGATCAATATGGTTTAGGAAAAGAACACACTTGCAATGACTGTAGTTGATTAATGTGGTTTAGAAAAAGAGAACATTTGCCATGCCACTAGGTGATCCATGTGGTTTAGGAAAAGAACACACATGCAATAACTCTAGTGCATCAATGTGGTTTAGGAAGGTAACACACATACAATGTTAGGAGTTGTTCAATGTGGTTTAGGAAAAGAACACACATTCAATGACTCAATTGGATCTATGTGGTCAGTGAAACAATACACATGAAATGTCACCAATAGAACCATGTGATTTACGGAAAGAACAAACATGCAATGACTCAGGTGCATTAATATGGTTTAGGAACAGAACACAGATGAAATGACTCCCGTGGATCAATGTGGTTTAGGAAAAGAACACACATGCAGTGACTGTAGTGGTCCATGTGGTTTAGGAAAATAACACATGTAGTGTCACTATTGGATCCATGTGGTTTAGGAAAAGAACACACATGCAATTACTCAAGTGGATCAATGTGGTTTTTGGAAAAGAACACACATGCAATGTCACACGTGGATCCATGTGGTCTACGAAAGTAACACACATGCAATGACTCTAGTGGATCAATGTGGTTTAGGAACAGAACATGCATGCAATGACTCCAGTGGATCAATGTGGTATAGGAAAAGAACACACATGCAATGTCACTAGTGGATCAATGTGGTTGAGGAAAAGAACACACATGCAATGCCACCAGTATATCCATGTGGTATAGGAAAAGAACACACACGCAATGTCACAAGTGGATCAATGTTGTTTAGGAAAAGAGCACGCGTGCAATGTCACTAGTGGATCCATGTGGTTTATGAAAAGAACACACATGCAATGACTCTGGTGGATCCTGTGGTTTAGGAAAAGAAAACACATGCAATGTCCTAGTGGATCCATGTGGTTTAGGGAAAGACCACACATGCAATGACTCTGGTGGATCCATATGGTTTTGGAAAAGAACACACATGCAATCACTCTAGTGGATCAATGTGGTTTAGGAAAAGAACACACATGCATTGTCACAAGTGGATCAATGTGGTTGAGAAAAAGAAAACACATCAATGTCACTAGTGGATCAATGTGGTTTAGGAGAAGAACACACATGCAACGACTCCAGTGGATCAATGTGGTTTAGGAAAAGAACACACATGCAGTATCACTAATGTATCAATGTGGTTTAGGAATAGAAGGCAGATGTAGTGGACCTAGTGGATCCATCTAGTTTAGTAAAGGAACACACATGCAATGTCACTAGTTGATCCATGTAGTTTAGGAGAAGAACACCCATGCAATTACTCTAGTGGATCAATGTGGTTTAGGAAAATAACACACATGCAATGACTCTAGTGGATCAACGTGGTTTAGAAAAAGAACACACGTGCAATGTCGTTAGTGGATCAATGTGCTTGAGGAAAAGAACACACATGTTATGTCACTAGTGGATCCATGTAGTTTAGGAGAAGAACACACATGCAATGACTCTAGTGGATCAATGTGGTTTAGGAAAAGAACGCACATGCAATGACTCTAGTGGATGAATGTGGTTTAGGAAAACAACATATATGCAATGACTCTAGTGGATGAATTTGGTTTAGGAAAAGTACACACATGAAATGACTCTAGCGGATCAATGTGGTTTAGGAAAAGAACACACATGCAATGTAACCAATGGATCCATGTGGTTTTGGAAAAGAACACACATGCAGTGACTCTAGTGGACTAGTGTGGTTTCGGAATAGAACACACATGCAATGACTCTAGTGGATCAATGTGGTTTAGGAAAATAACACATGTATTGTCACAAGTGGATCCATGTGGTTTAGGAATAGAATACACATGCAATGACTCAAGTCGATTAATGTGGTTTGGGAAAATAACACAAATGCAATGTCACCAGTGGATCCATGTGGTGTAGGAAAAGAACACATATGCAATGACTCCAATGGATCAATGTGGTTTAGGAACAAAACATACATGCAATGACTCAAGTTGATCAACGTTATTTAGGAAAAGAACACACATGCAATGTCACTAGTGCATCAATGTGGTTGAGGAAAACAACACACATGCAATGTCACCAGTAGATCCATGTGGTCTATGAAATGAACATAGATGCAATGTCACAAGTGGATCCATGTGTTTTAGGAAAAGAACACACATGCAATGTCACCAGTTGATCAATGTGGTTTAGGAAAAGACCACACATGCAATGACTCTAGTGGATCAATGTGGATTAGGAAAAGAACACATAAGCAATGGCTCTAGTGGATCAATGTGGTTTAGGAAAAGAACACACATACAATGTCAAAAGTGGATCAATGTGGTTGAGGAAAAAACCACACATACTGTTGGGGATATACTTTCCGGGTATCCTCACAGTTCCTCACTGACCAGGGTGGCCCACTTCGGGTTTGAGCTTTGCTTCACGGGCGGCCCAGTCAGGGAGAGAAGACGGAGTCCAATCCAGTTACGGGAAGGACCATAAGACTTACCGACTTAGTCCCATAATGTTACATGTAGTTCAAGATGTACTGTGTAACCGACTCTTAGTTGTAGCCGGATAGATCTCTCCTATAAACCATATGCCGGATATCTATATGAGCCGTCCTAGGGAGAGCCTTTAGGGCAACACTCTAGACCCTCAATAGTCTACAATCCCAACTCGCACAGGCGAACCCTTGTAACCCATATTCCGGCTCTGCCGTATTACTAGATTGCTAGCAGGAGTAGGATCCGTCCAAAGCTGGCGGATTTTGAACCTGGGTAAACTTGTGTGCTCACCATCACTGAAGGGTTCCGCGGTAGAAAACAAAAAAAATTCCTACGATGGAACCTCCTAACGCCCAAGATCTATCTATGTAGTAATGCAGCAACGGCCACAGTGTATAGAATACATACCCTTTTAGATCATACACGGTTAACGTTCCGAGGGGAACGTGGTTGAAGTAGTCGAAGCCGTAGCTGACCTCAAGGTCGCGATGCTCCTCGTCGGTCACCCTTGCTCCTTCTTCATCGTGTAGAAGCTCCATCTCATGACATCCAAGGTGACTGAAGTGACGCCCCTCGTGGTTTCGTACACATACGATGTACGATGACGACCTTCGACTCCTTGATCCCTGCCGGGAGTGTGGAAGTAAATCTCCGGCTTGGAATCCCTACAGCGCAACGGCGTGCTGCAGGTGCGGTGTCTCATGCTCGGACAATCCATACTTGGGACCGTACCAATGCATGGAGACGAGAGAGAGAGAGAGAGGGAAGGAGAAAGTCAACCAAAGGACTTCTCCAAAAATTGGTGTGTCTATTCCCACCCATGGGCACCCCTTTATATAGGGGGAGGGGGTGTGCCCTCCCCTTTGGGTTTCCCATGTGGGACCAAACAAGGGAGAGAGGGGGAGGCGCATGGGCCTTCATGGGCCAGCCGGCCAGGGGTGGGCCCCACCCCGTGCACAGCCCTAGGCTGGCCAGGTGGGCCCCCTTGAGGCGCCTGGGCCTTGGCCCTTTGGCCCTTGCCCATTCCCTCCTTCGGTTTTCCCTAATGGGCCCTTTTTCCCTAGGAAGTTTGGCCCATTAGTGGAATACCCCTTCAAATTAGATTTTAATATTATATTTAATATTAATTACATTAATCAATATGTAAATACATATTACAAAATCCGATTTGACCCGAAACATCTTTCGGTTCCATTTCGATTTCCTCCGAATGACTTCGGAACTTCCTCGGAACGATTCCGGTTCTCGCATGGAACTTTTCCGGTTTCCTTTTCTCTTTCATATGGTGATTCCAACTTAGAGAGGATCTCTAGCTCATCGTACCCTTAAGTGTATTTCCCCACAGCTCGGTAATGGCACGGACATGATCTCCATCAATGATAAATAGCGGGACTGGGATGCCCATATTGACCCCTGTGCATTCCACGATGACAATGTCGTTTGAACCGTAAATAGTCGTTTCCCATTACCTTTGCCACTCGATACCTAGTTCATCCGATATCTGATCTACGTTATCTACATACCTTCGTTCGATCTCGTTACCGATGAACTTGTTTTCTCGTTTCCGTGTCATTGCATTTCGTGACCTAGTCACACATTTGCAAGCTTCGTTAATGCAACATCACCGAGATGGCCACTAATGTATCTGTCTGTTACATGGATGGGCAAATCCTGGTCTTGATATGTACTCCTCTACACGCTCCTTTGGGAAACCTGAGTAGCACCTTTTCGATCACCCAGACACGGAGTGATACTTGATAACCATCTAAGCTCCCTCAAGAACGGTGATTTGCATTATCTCACAATCTAAGGACAGGTCGCGAGGTTTCCTTAGTTTTATCATTAATGGTGAACTTTGTAACTAGATCTCATTAAGATACAACTGGTTGGGTTGTTTGTCTATCACACCATTCAACTAATGATGTGACCTCATTGTGAATTGGCATAAATGCCCATGATCTCGAAACCCTAGATCATCCTCGTGACCAATGAACTAGTTTGCTAGAGGTAACTGGAGACACGATTTGTTTACATACCACACGTGTATTAACGTTTCATATTAATACAGTTATAGCACAGTATGAATTTATTATGAACTAATTGAGACATGACAATGAAAACCTATATATTATTTGCCTCTAGGGCATATCTCCTTCAGTCTCCCACTTGCACTAGAGTACAAATAATCTAGCTTGCATTTTACTCATCATAAACCATATCCCATATGTGTTTATTGATCATGCATGCTTATGGAAAACGTCATGTCCATGTTCTGTTTTACTAGATCATTATGTCTTTGCAAATCGTTAATGTCTTCCTAACTTTGACATTCACACCATTATCTCATAATGGGTCGAAGTATTCATTTGGCAGCAAAGTGAGACTTTGTTTCTACTATTTATAATGACGGTCGTTTTCACTATTGTCATCTAAACTTCGAAACACACTTTACAATCCTTTGTGTATATACGATAGTTATGGCAGCAGAACGAGGCCGGTTTCCAGGAGCGTACAGTGACTTTAGATCAACCTCGAGGGCTTTCTCATCGGAACTGTGCCCTGGGACGCATCATTCTACGTTAAAAGCGAACTAGCCCCACCATAACAATATACATCACATTAGATGGAGCCTTTATACTTATATATCTATGTACATCCCAGTGCATGAAATGCAACTATGCCACTTACTTTGCTTCTTGCCATTTAAGTACAAACTTAATTCTGGTTCAGTGATTAACTCAAGAATCACTTCAAGACATGTTCTTACAGTTAAGAGCGTGTCCTTCCAACCAAAACTTTGGGTCACATTACGTCGAGTATACAATATGGTTGTATGGAAGAACCTATGGCCGAGGCATAGGAGATGCAACACATGTCTTCCTTCCTTTTTAACTATCGTTGTAGTACTAAGCCAATGCTTCATATAGTAAGAACTTCTTTCTTACCTTGTTCCATTCTGAACTTCTTTAGAATCTTGCTTAGGACATTTTGAACATCTTCAGAATCAAGTCCAAGAAGCATTCGACATTCAATGTTTATTAAACTCACCAATCTATCTCGATAGATCTCATTGTTTAATAACTTCAACTTCATCCCAATTTATCTATTTAAATGTTATTAACACCAATCACATCATTCACATATGTTGTACACATATCCTAGAATGATTTCATGCTCCCACTTAAATATAGCATACATATTTGAGATCCAGGGATTTCACTTAGCTCCACTCAAAATATGTCTGATACATATTATGATTCAGCTAAGCTACTTAGCTCCCACTCAAAATATGTCTCTTACATATTAAGATTTGGCGAAGCTAATTAGCTCCCACTCAAATGTAGGTCCTCTCGATAATCTTGGACATTCGAAAATTCTTTGATCATCATCAAATTGAGAATTCCAGCTACGAGACTTCAATATCCATATATTGCTAGTGTAAATCCAATAGACTCAAGCATCGCTACATTTGTAGTCGACTCCTTGAATTTGTCCATACTGTGTGACAAATCGAGCTTTACGTCTCCATTCAGAAATATCAATTAAACTACTTTACTTAATAAGATCAAGTAACATATTACTTTGCAATCTTAAATGTAACTTAATATAGGATTTTATGACTCCTAGTCATTTCTCGCACTTAGGTCCATCACGCTTCTTTGTAATTCGTAGGTATGTCTTGTTCATAAACATGACAAGTGAATCAATAATATATTTCCACGAACTTGCAGAGTATATATTGTTGAATCCTACTTTCTTTAGTAAAAGTATTCGCTGAAACTTTTATGATCATTATCATTAGTTTCTCCTCTATTTGTAGAGTTCGGTTTCACGAAACAAATTCCGTTGTGCCACTCAACAATTCGGAGGCAAGGTCAAATACCTTGTTTTGATCTTTTACTTTCTTCCACATGTATCTTCATCAGGACACGTCAACTTTGGACAACAGCAGGTTTGTCCTTTGTGGAAGATGCATTCATAGCTTCCTAAGAATGCTCTACAAAGACTTGTTTATTCGCCACGATTTCAACTTATCGAAATCTCTAGAAACTCCAACATGCCATAACACATATGGTGTTGTTTCCACGAATCTTTAGATGTTCCTTTGTATTTCAACCGAGTGTTCACTCATTTCGATCTCTAACTTTAAACGAT
Organism: Avena eriantha; assembly: GCA_910589775.1. Taxonomy (NCBI): domain Eukaryota; kingdom Viridiplantae; phylum Streptophyta; class Magnoliopsida; order Poales; family Poaceae; genus Avena; species Avena eriantha. The sequence goes on from OU342740.1 coordinate 200,173,233, forward strand.
AACTATAACCCCGATATGAGATAATATTATACCATATGTAACTAATACATAATGATTATGATGTTTAGTCATTTCAATACACTTTGAAATTTCCCTTATTATCATAATTTGTGAAACCTCTTCCACATGTCCTTTTATGCTAAAATTAACTTAAATACTTTAGTCATGTCGATCAAATCGAAGATACTTTTGTATTCTTGTTAATTCAATATCCTCCTTCATTTTGAAATGTTTTGAACAATTCAAAACAGTTTCAAACTTATGTTTCATTAAGAAAATGCTCATATTCACTTAAATCCACAATGAAGTGTGAAATAATGATTTCCACTATTTGTTGAAAATACGATACATCACTATGTATAAGATTCAACATTAAGTATAAATAATTATTTCCACTATCTTGTTGAAAATACAATACATCATTATGTGTAAAGTTCAACATTTCTTTGCATGTCACTATTTTACCAGAATGCAGAGTTTTACTCATTCTACCCAACAGGCATGGTTTTGCAAAGTCTCTAGCTTAAGCATCTAGGACGCCGATCTTCATTTAGAATGAAGAACATGCAATAAAAAAATGACTTAAACTATAGTGTCATGTCATTACTAAACTTTGGATATATTTTAGCATTCTAATCCTTTATAAATGCTTAAACTATTATCATTAACATAGTGCTGAGTATAACTCATTTATAATCGTAATGTGACCATAAAGGTATTATTCATAAGAACAGTACAACTAGCTTGTACCTCATCCAAATGAAGAATCATATTGCTAAAAGCAAGACACACAAACAAGGATTACAAAATTATATTCAAGTCCACTAATCGAAATGATAATCTTTGAGGAAAGGGGTTATGTCAGCCATAAACTGTTTTGCTTGCCATCATCATGCCACATTGCCTCAATTGTAGCAATTCTCAAGAAGACCATCTTGTTTTCACAAATCGGGACAAGTATCCAGTACTTATATAAACTGCAACGAGTTTTGCAAGAACTACATTTATAACTTTGTATATCTAACATATACCATTTTTTTCATTCATGACCTCCATTGCAATCAAGACCTTATGAGAGTCCATAACTGTAGCATCCCAATTGTCGAACAATTGTAATGCTACTTGGTCTAGTAATACAATGGCTACTCCTTACATATATTTGTTGCATCATAATTATATCATGCTCATGTCATCATGGCACCTTGCATTTGAGCATCATATAAAACCCTTTTTCTTTGGTTCTTCTCTCATATGCATTATTAATTGTATTTGCCTCTTGATATTGTTTTTGGCTATTGATATATTGTTTAATGCCCAAATTGAGTTGGGGGCATACCTTTTATTCAACTCCACCACCTTTCTTTGTCACCACCTTATTGTTCCACCACCCTATTTACCCATGGGCTTTTATTTTATTCTTGCCACTTAATTTAGCTCATGTGGTTTGGTGTGGATCCAATCCCTTTTCTTTTGCTTGGCCTCTGTTCCACATTTTGGGAATGCATAAGAATAATGCCATGTTATCATTTTGTTTTCACAAGAATTTAAACATGGCATTAAATATTTTGCATGGGCCATGCAACCATCATCAACACCTTTAGCCCATTTGTTTTTCCTTTGTTTTAGTGTTTCTTCTTTGTGGGATCATCTACATCAGATCTCCACCATTCCCTTGTTCTCATCAACATCATTTTTACTTTCCTTCATGCATGATCAAATGAGGTCTTCCCCTAAACCCCATTCCTCCCTCTTTTCTTAGGTTCACCTTCACCTGACCTTATGATAAACCAAAGCCTCCTTTCATCTATATTTGATCTTATAAACATGTTTTAAAACCTACCCACTCTAATCTAAACCCTAACCCTAGATCTAACCTACACCCTAACCTTAACCTCATCTCACCCCTCTCCTCTCACCATGCCGAGATGTCCCCTCTCCCTGCCAGCAGGTCCCACCCTAGCCTCCCTCTCTACCCCATGCGAGCTACCCCTCTCTCTCTAACCCCTAACCAAACCCTAACCCGAAGCCACCCTAGCTAACCCGAGCCCCCTCTCCTCTCTCTTTTTCTATACCTGTCGTGCCAGTCCCACAACCATGCCGTCCCCACCTGGCCCGCCTGTCAGCCCCACCCCACCTGCCCCTGCCTCGCTCCAGCTCGAGCACGTGAGAGGAGGAGGAGGAGAAAGGTGGCCGAGACCACCTTTATCTCTGCCCCGTGCCCACACGCTACCTCGCCCTCTCCCTCGCCTTGTACCTTTCCCCACGCCTCCTCTACATCGCCAGATCCACCCCAGGGCCCTGCCCTCTCCTCCCCTTCTTCTTCTCCGACGCCATCGTCTCTCGCCGGCCGCCGCCATTACCGTCGTCTCCCCCTCGTTCCTGCCGGCGTGCGCGACGTGGAAGTGGTCGAGGAGATCGAGGAGACCCGCCTGCTTCGCCCTGGACGCGCCAGCGAGGAGGAGAAGGCCACCACTGCCGCGGTATGTCGACGCCCTACCGAGACCCTAGATCTCCGGTTCGCTAGCTCCGCTGTCGATCCCCTGCGCTCCGGCCCGATCTGACCACACCGATCTCTCCACGGTACGACCCTCTCCCTCCCTGACAACCTCCGTCTCGCCGTCGCCGTCTAGCGTCGCCGTTCCTTACACCGAGCACCCTCTGTGCGCCGGCGTCGCGCGCGTGTCTGCTCGTCGCCGCGTCGCAGAGACACACCTAGCCGCGCCTGCGGTTCCTAACACTAAGCCCTCCCTAGCCCAGTGGTAATCGCCGCCGCTCGCGCGCGCGAGGCCCGGCACGCACGTTTTTGTTGTCAGATAGTTCAGAGAAGGAGAAGAATAGTGCACGCGGGACACTTTGCTCAAACCCCCTAGATCATTTGCTACTTAACCCGCGGTACTCGCGTGCCCCACCAGTCAGCCTCCCGTGCATCTTACAGAAACGCCCCTACAGTTTTGAATAACCAACCCGCGCTCCAGCCCACTCCCCACCTATCAGCCTCTGCAGGTTATCCCTGGCCCATGGGCCCTAGCCTCACTGGCCCACCTGTCACACGCAGTGGCTGGGTAGCGCCGTGGTGAGAAAAGCCGCGGCTGTGCAATATTGACCACTGGACCCAGTTTGCGCCGGCCCCATCCGTCCGTGGCTTGGGCTGGAATACTCTGGGTGTAAAAAGTCCTGGCCATTTCGGTTAAAATAAAAATGATTTCAGAAATTGTTTAAATTCAAATTCAAATCAGAATTTAAATAATTTTTAAATTACAAATCCAAATAATACAAATGATATATGTTTTTGAATCAGAAAAATGTGAGGATTTCAAATATGCCATTCAAAATAATGTTTGACCACTTTAAATTTCGAGATAATTAAAATAACAATAAAATGCCCTTTTCTTAATATATTAATAACTTTAATTCTATAACTCCAAATTGGGCAAATAATATGTCTAAATCGATCAGCGCGACGAGCCCGTTCTATCTATGCAGTCCCTGTTCTGAATTGAAGCATGCATCATGACATTATTAAAAATCTGAACTGTTTATGACAATAAAACTTGGTTATATACATAATAAAATGCTTTATTTCTTGTATCCACACGTCAACCTTGCCATGCTACTTTAATGCCATGTAAATTACGCACCATTCATCATGGCATGCTTGTTTGCTTGTCACATTTTAATTCATATGCTTGTGTACTTTATTTATGTTGGCCCTTGTTTGTTTGGTTCTTCTTCGAATAGACGCCCAGCAGGAGAATTACCAGGAATCACAGGAGTTCTACCCCGATCCATCTCTCGCTTCAACTGAGCTGCCAAGCAAGCACTGACACATGCTTGCATACATATAGTACCTATTGCCTCTATTTTATTCTTGCATCATTGAGTCGCGATTGCATTAAATTGAATCCCAAGTACTGCATAGCCTTTACTTTTAAACCCCACCAAGCTTGTTCCTCCATCCCATGAGCCATTACTACAGGAGTTGTTTGAGCCATGCGAGTCGTAGAAAAGCATGTGTAGGGTATGTGAGTGTCTGAAGGATAATGAGGTACCTAAACAACATAACCTGAGTAGTAATGGGATAACTAATGAAAGAGGCACCGGTGAGCAATATCTGCTATTTGGTTTTTCATTCTCACTTGTGTCCCGTAGGACCCCGAGTACTTGATTCCTGTTCCTTGTTTATTCGCACTATCCACATCCGGGAGGCCTTATGGACCCGCCCTGAGCCAGAGCTTGATTCATTCTTATTTCTTGGGGCCACAATTAGTTTGGGGCTTTATTACTATCCTGTACTTATGCCATGTTACTGCTTTATTTAAGATTGTGCGAGGAGCGCCTGTACTGTTTTGGATCGTGACGCGTTTTTGCTGTATCGACAAGCCCAGTCACATTTTCGGGTTCCCAGTCGTTTACCGCCGTCCACACAAACCTTGAGTCCGTCTCGGAGTCAGCTAGCTTCATCGCGGGTAGCTTAATGGGGTGCCCCCCTGAAATATTTCTGAATCCTGTGATTGCTTTGTCGTGAATGCCTTGTTGTGTTTTGTTTTGGTTTTTCTGAGGTTGATCGAGTGTGTGTTGCTATTCGTGCAGACCTGCAGGGTAAATCTTTCTGAAAGTCGTGTCCGCGGTTATGGACGACTTGGAGCACAGTTTCTCGATCATAGACAAGTATAACTAAATTACCGCTTTTAATTTGACTAAGAACTTGACAAGTAAATAGTGCAGTACTCATGGAATGGTTAATAAAAACGCCAGCGGATGATGGGGGTTGTTTGTCCGCTTCCTCGTTGGTAAGCGAGGAGGAGGATGGATCTGTTAATTATACTGTTATAACTATTGTTCTTAGTTCAGGGACATCCGTCTATCATTGGTTAGGCAGATGGTTAGCGAGTATCTATAGAATTGTTAGATACTATCTTTTGCGGCAATTGTTTCACCCCAGGTTGTGTCCCCTTTAGTGGCATAAAGACTTGCTGAGTACCCCTAGGGTCTCACATGATAAATTGTTTGATTCAGATGAACAGGTGTACCTGCAAGATGGATACTGGGTGGAGGAGACAGATGATGTTGGCAACGATCATTCGGTGTAGAGATTCCGGGAACGGGGATCCGTGAGATCTGTGGGAGGGATGTGTTTATTTATGTGGCATCTTATGCCGATTTGCCTCTTATCCGTACTCGGATCTTGTTTTCCGCTTCTGCCCGATACTCTGATGTTTGTTGTATGAGGAGCTATCCTAAATTATTATCTCTATCTAGGATATTTGAATCTTGCCGTATGGCGTTGCAATATTTCTATTTCTTTTAGATGGAATGGCTTTGAGGACTGTTGTATGTGGCTTGCATACATACTCATTTGTGTATGTAGTTGATCCCTTCGCCTGCCGATTACGCCGCTCGTTCTTGTCCCGATGTTCTGAAAGTGGTTAGGACGGCCGAAAGGTCTACCATGAGTGGCCTTGGGCCCCACCGTACTATTTTAACCACTTTCGTTCATCCAGGCATGTAACTAAGAGCGTAATTCACCGAGGTAGTTACAATTGGTATCAGAGCCATCCCGCCCTTCAGGGTCTCAGCCAAAATGGTCGTTGTCAGTCTAGCAAATATTTTGGTAGTTATGTATACTAGGGAAAAACAAACGTGAGAGTAGGACTGCTTCCATTTTTCTTCTTACCCACCCACCCACCCTTTTCTGGTAAGGAATTGTAACGTTTTCAATCCTCTTCTAAAAAATTCAAACTAGGATTCACGTGTTCTGGGTTCCATAGTACCATAGGCTGTGTGTGTGTGTGTGTGTGTGAATTCCTTGTCTATATGTTGCATCCAAATGTTATCACTATCTGCCTTTTGGTTATCAACTGTTGGTACATTCCATACCGGCAGGCCTTTGTAAACCGACGCGATCTATCTGATTCGTTGTATACCAATGCGATCTATCTTACTCTTTGTTATCCGACGTTATCTTGTTGGGGGGTTCTTTTTTGTAGTTACCAATCTTTAGGTTCATCTTAAGAAGAAGGTGTTGGGATATGTGTTTTACTGATTCATGTGCGGAGTAATGATTTGAGTGCGGGATGGAGTCGCAACCATACCACTACTTTTATCATTTGCTCTTGTATGTTGAACTAGTAGAGTTACTAATCTTGATTCGTGAAGTGCTTTTTGTGCATATAGTGGTATTTTAATGACGAAATTTGCGGAAAATTTTTCTTTGTAGTTTGTGTACCACGCTCCTTGTTCAGTCGTGTGCGTTATGCTTAATATCTTCTAGTTGCCTTGAACTTTGTTGATATTTTAATATCATCTCAGTGAATTGCATCCTTTAATCTTGGTTAATTCCATTTTGGTACTATTTTGGATTATTATCATTCTCCATTATAGTACTTGTGTTTTATATCAATCACAGGATGGCACCACCACGCCGTTCTGAGGAGGACATACCACCTGAACTTGGGGCTGCTTTGGCAAGTATTGCAAATGCTTTGGGCACTATGCAACAGAACCAGCAGCGCTTCGAGGAAATGGTGAGGAGGAATGAGTTTGTTCCGCTACCTCCACCTCCCAAGCGAGGAGACATCAAGAGTTTTCTCAAGTTCAACCCACGTCAATTTGAGGTGTCTGATCAGCCACTTGATGCGGATGATTGGCTGCGTGAAGTGTCAAGGTTGCTGATGACTGCGGATGTTCCGGAGCAAGAATGGGTCAAATGTGCCACTCACCTTTTGAAGGGAGATGCAGCTCTATGGTGGGAAAATTACCTCAAGGCAAATCTCTCTGGTTTTCAGCCTACCTGGGAGCAATTCACTACTGCTTTCAAAGAGAAATATCTTTCAGAAATTGTCATGGAAAGGATGAAGGAAGTGTTTCTCAACCTCAAGCAGGGCACTGACAATGTCAATACCTACATCAGAAACTTCATGAACCTTTCTCGGTATGGTGGCGATGAGATCTCTGATGACAAGAAGAAGCAAAAGAGGTTTAGGCAAGGACTCAATGCTTCCATCAAATATGCAATCACTCATGAAAGGCCGGCGTCTTTTCTGGAACTCCAAAACACAGCTCTGTAGGAAGAAGCAAGTAGGCAAGTGTTTGAGGAGTCAAAGAAACACAACCGTGATACAGCAAGCTCTTCTGCTATGATAGCTCCTTCTAAGCGCCGTGTCTGGGTTCCTAACACCCCACTGTCTCTCCCTGCTCCACCAAGACCGTCAAGCTACGCGGCAAGGCCACCAAACTCTTTCACTACGGCTCCCAGGGGCTACAACCACAACTACCCTAGAGCACCTGGCGGAGTCCCTGGCTACGTTGCTCCACGTCCACCTGGTGCTTGCTATACTTGTGGAAACACTGGGCATCAGCACTGGAATTGTCCAATGAACAACAAAGCTCTTCCACCACCACCTCCAAGACCTGCGGCAAGTTCTTCTATGGTTCATGCACCTCCACCTCGGGCTCTCAACATCAACACTAAGCCTGGGTCTACGGTTGCTCGTGCCAACTATGTCAACGCCGCTCAAGCTGAGCATGCTCCTGGAGTTGTGATGGGTATGCTTCCTGTTAACTCAGTCCCTACACGAGTTTTGTTTGATTCTGGTGCTTCGCATTCTTTTGTTTCTCACAAGTTTGCGCATGAGCAAGATCTGGCTATGGGTCCTTTATTACATCGTCTTGTGGCACAATCTCCTGGGTCAAACATGAGGGTTGCTCATATCAGCCATGGCAATCAAATTGAGATTGGTGGCTCTCTGTTTCCGGCTTCCTTAATTATTCTGGGCAATTCTGATATTGATGTTATCTTGGGCATGGATTGGTTAACAGCAAATGCAGCTGTGATTGATTGTGCTGAACGTTCGATTTCTCTGAAAATTCCTGAAGGCCGTATATTCTATTCTCCAAGTCTGACTCCTGCAATTCAGCTTTATCCTTTGGCATCTCTGAATGATGATGCTATGGAAGGTATTCAGAGTGTTCCTACAGTATGTGAGTTCCCAGATGTTTTTCCTGAAAAGTTACCGGGGATGCCTCCTGATCGTGAGGTCGAGTTTGTCATTGAACTTGAACCTGGTACCGCTCCTATCTCCAAGCGGCCTTATAAAATGGGTCCTGCTGAGTTGGCTAAACTCAAGCGTCAGCTTGATGAACAAGAGAAGTTGGGTTCCATTCAGCACAGTACTTCTTCTTGGGGTAGCCCAACCATCTTTGTGAAGAAGCGAGACAAGACTGATAGACTTTGTGTTGACTATCGGGCACTCAATGCTAAAACAATCAAGAATAAATATCCCCTTCCACGGATTAATGATCTCTTCGATCAGCTAGCTAGAGCTGTGGTATTCTCTAAGCTTGATTTGAGAAGTGGTTATCATCAAATCATGATTCGCAAGGAAGATGTTCCTAAAACAGCTTTCACCACTCGCTATGGCCTGTATGAGTACACGGTCATGTCTTTCGGTCTCACCAACGCACCTGCCACTTTCTCGAGGCTTATGAACTCGGTTTTCATGGAGTATCTTGATAAGTTCGTTGTGGTCTATCTGAATGAGATTCTAGTCTATTCTAAGTCAAAGGAAGAACATGAAGAACACCTTCGGTGTGTCCTCAACAAGCTACGTGAGAACCGCCTATATGCAAAGTTCTCCAACTGTGAATTCTGGCTGCCTCAAGTCACCTACCTTGGTCACGTCATCTCTGCCAAGGGCATCGCCGTCAACCCAGAAACTATTAAGACAATTATGGACTGGCTTCCACCCATAAATGTCAAAGAAGTCCAGAGTTTTCTTGGTTTGGCCAGTTACTGTCGTCGCTTCGTTCAAAACTTCTCAAAGATTGCGAAGCCTCTTACCGATCTCCTCAAGAAACGCAAGAAATACCTTTGCACTCCTGCATGTCAAGCAAGCTTTGAAACACTCAAAGAGAAGCTCACTTCCACACCAGTCTTGGTTCCTCTAGATACATCAAAGCCTTTCCAGATTTTCTGTGACACTTCATTGCAAGGATTGGGTGCGGTCCTTATGCAAGAAAAACAAGTTGTTGCTTATGCCTCTCGACAGTTTAAGACGCATGAGATCAACTATCCTACACATTACTTGCTTGGCAACCGTTGTGAGATCTTTTCTGATCACAAGAGTCTGAAGTATATCTTCACACAGCCTGATCTCACCCTTCGTCAGAGGAGGTGGATTGAAACAATCAATGATTTCGATTTGACCATCAACTACACTCCGGGTAAAGCCAATGTCATCGCCGATGCTCTCAGTCGAAAAGCTTATGTCAACAATCTCATGGTGGAAGAACAACAGCCTCTCTTGTGCGAGGAATTCCGCAAGCTCAACCTTGAAATTGTAGATCAAGGGTATCTTCTGGACCTTCTAGGAACACCTCTCTTGGAAGAAAAGGTCCGTTCCATTCAACTTGGTGACCCTTACACTAAAAAGATCATCTCCAACATTCAGCTTCCAAAGTATGAGTCTTTCCACGTTGACGACCAAGGCACTCTTTTATTTGAACACCGGATGTTTGTTCCGAACTACCCGGGTTTATGAGAGCAAGTTCTCAAGGAGGCGCATGATTCTGTTCTTTCTATCCACCCTGGCAGCACTAAGATGTACATGGACTTGAAAACACAATATTGGTGGCCTGGTTTGAAACGATATTGTGCCAAGTATGTCTCGGAGTGTGATGTTTGTCGCAGAGTTAAAGCTGTCCATCAGAAACCTTCCGGTCTTCTACAACCATTGAAGCCTCTGGAATGGAAATGGGAGAAAGTAGAGATGGACTTCATCACTGGTTTTCCAAGGTCGTAGAAGGGAAACAATGCAATCTTTGTTGTCATTGACAGGCTTTCTAAAGTAGCTCACTTCTTTCCAGTCAAGGAAACAATTTCTGCAATTCAGTTGGCTGAGCTATATATAAACATAATTGTCTCTCTGTATGGAGTTCCTCTTGAGATAAGTTCAGACCGTGGAAGCATCTTCACTTCCAAGTTCTCGGGAAGTTTCCAAAATGCTTTGGGAACAAAATTGAACTTCAGCACAGCTTACCACCCTCAGTCGCAAGGACAAGTTGAAAGAATCAATCAGATTCTGGAAGATATGTTCCGTGCATGCGTTATCTCTTTCGGCATGAAGTGGGAAGAATGTCTTCCTTATGGTGAATTCTCTTACAACAACAGTTTCTAGAAAAGTCTAAAGATGGCACCATTTGAGGCTCTCTATGGTCGCAAATGCAGAACTCCGATTGGTTGGTCGGGCGCAGGCGAAAGAATATTGTTTGGCCCCGACATTGTAACTCAAGCGGAGGAGAAAGTTCACATCATTCTCGAAAATCTGAAGATTGCTCAAAGTCACCAGAAGAGCAATTATGACAGAAAGCACACGGACATGGAGTATGTCCCTGGTGATCTCGTTTACCTTCGTGTCACTCCCATGAGAGGCACGCACCGCTTTGGTATCAAAGGAAAGCTGGCTCCTAGATACATCGGTCCTTTCAAAATTCGTGGAAGAAGAGGAGATGTTGCTTCTGCTCTTGAGCTCCCTGATCAACTCAAAGTCCATGATGTTTTCCACATCTCTCAACTCAAGAAGTGCTTCAAGGATCCCGGCAGGACCGTGGACCATGAACTCATCAATCTCCAAGAAGATCTGTCTTATCAAGAACACCCCATAAAAATTCTAGAAGTCGCAGAAAGAAGGACTCGCAACAAGTCCATCAAGTTCTGCAAGGTGCAGTGGTCGCACCATTCCATTGATGAAGCCACTTGGGAACGTGAAGATGAGCTCCGTGCCAAGTATCCTACCCTCTTTGAGTCTTCTTCTTCTTCCTAGAATCTTGGGGCGAGATTCCTGTTTAGTGGGGGAGAGTTGTAGCATCCCAATTGTCTAACAATTGTAATGCTACTTGGTCTAGTAATATAATGTTTACTCCTTACATATATTTGTTGCATCATAATTATATCATGCTCATCTCATCATGCCACCTTGCATTTGAGCATCATATAAAGCCCTTTTTCTTTGGTTCTTCTCTCATATGCATTATTAATTGTATTTGCCTCTTGATATTGTTTTTGGCTATTGATATATTGTTTAATGCCCAAATTGAGTTGGGGGCATATCTTTTATTCAACTCCACCACCTTTCTTTGTCACCACCTTATTGTTCCACCACCCTATTTACCCATGGGCTTTTATTTTATTCTTGCCACTTAATTTAGCTCATGTGGTTTGGTGTGGATCCAATCCCTTTTCTTTTGCTTGGCCTCTATTCCACATTTTGGGAATTCATAAGAATAATGCCATGTTATCATTTTGTTTTCACAAGAATTTAAACATGGCATTATATATTTTGCATGGGCCATGCAACCACCATCACCACCTTTAGCCCATTTGTTTTTCCTTTGTTTTAGTGGTTCTTCTTTGTGGGATCATCTACATCATCTCTCCACCATTCCCTTGTTCTCATCAACATCATTTTTACTTTCCTTCATGCATGATCAAATGAGGTCTTCCCCTAAACCCCATTCCTCCCTCTTTTCTTAGGTTCACCTTCACCTCACCTTATGATAAACCAAAGCCTCCTTTCATCTAGATTTGATCTTATAAACATGTTTTAAAACCTACCCACTCTAATCTAAACCCTAACCCTAGATCTAACCTACACCCTAACCTTAACCTCATCTCACCCCTCTCCTCTCACCATGCCGAGATGTCCCCTCTCCCTGCCAGCAGGTCCCACCCTAGCCTCCCTCTCTACCCCATGCGAGCTACCCCTCTCTCTCTAACCCCTAACCAAACCCTAACCCGAGGCCACCCTAGCTAACCCGAGCCCCCTGTCCTCTCTCTTTTTCTCTACCTGCCGTGCCAGTCCCACAACCACGCCGTCCCCACCTGGCCCGCCTGTCACCCCACCTGCCCCTGCCTCGCTCCAGCTCGAGCACGTGAGAGGAGGAGGAGGAGAAAGGTGGCCGAGACCACCTTTATCTCTGCCCCATGCCCGCACGCTATCTCGCCCTCTCCCTCGCCTTGTACCTTTCCCCACGCCTCCTCTACATCGCCAGATCCACCCCAGGGCCCTGCCCTCTCCTCCCCTTCTTCTTCTCCGACGCCATCATCTCTCGCCGGCCGCCACCAGTACCGCCGTCTCCCCCTCGTTCCTGCCGGCGTGCGCGACGTGGAAGTTGTTGAGGAGATCGAGGAGACCCCCCTGCTTCGCCCTGGACGCGCCAGCGTGGAGGAGAAGGCCACCACTACCGCAGTACGTCGATGCCCTACCTCTGGTTCGCCAGCTCGGCCGTCGATCCCCTGCGCTCCAGCCCGATCCAACCACACCGATCTCTCCGCGGTACGACCCTCTCCCTCCCTGACAACCTCCGTCTCGCCGTCGCCGTCTAGCATCGCTGTTCCTTACACCGAGCACCCTCTGTGCACCGGCGTTGCACGCGTGTCTGCTCGTCGCCGCGTCGCAGAGACACACCTAGCCGCGCCTGCGGTTCCTAACACTAACCCCTCCCTAGCCCAGCGGTAGCCGCTGTCGCTCGCGCGCGCGAGGCGCCAGTTCGAGCCCCCCACCGCGCTCTGTCCCCGGCGCACATGTTTTTGTCGTTAGATAGTTCAGAGAAGGAGAAGAACAGTGCACGCGGGCCACTTTGCTCAAACCCCCCAGATCTTTTGCTGCTTAACCCGCGATACTCGCGTGCCCCACCAGTCAGCCTCCCGTGCATCTTACAGAAACGCCCCTGCAGTTTTGAATAACCAACCCGCGCTCAAGCCCACTCCCGACCTGTCAGCCTCTGCAGGTTACCCCCTGGCCCATGGGCCCTAGCCTCGCTGGCCCACCTGTCACACGTAGTGGCTGGGTAGCGCCGTGGTGAGAAAAGCCGCGGCTGTGCAATGTTGACCACTGGACCCAGTTTGCGCTGGCCCCATCCGTCAGTGGCTTGGGCTGGAATACTCTGGGTGTAAAAAGTCCTGGCCATTTCGGTTAAAATAAAAATGATGTCAGAAATTGTTTAAATTCAAATTCAAATCAGAATTTAAATAATTTTTAAATTACAAATCCAAATAATACAAATGATATATGTTTTTGAATCAGAAAAATGTGAGGATTTCAAATATGCCATTCAAAATAATGTTTGACCACTTTAAATATCGAGATAATTAAAATTAGAATAAAATGACCTTTTCTTAATAAATTAATAACTTTAATTCTATAACTCCAAATTGGGCAAATAATATGTCTAAATCGATTAGCGCGACAAGCCCGTTCTATCTACGCAGTCCTTGTTCTGAATTGAAGCATGCATCATGACATTATTAAAAATCTGAACTGTTTATGACAATAAAACTTGGTTATATAGATAATAAAATGCTTTATTTCTTGTATCCACACCTCAACCTTGCCATGCTACTTTAATGCCATGTAAATTGTGCACCATTCATCATGGCATGCTTGTTTGATTGTCCCATTTTAATTCATATGCTTGTGCACTTTATTTATGTTGGCCCTTGTTTGTTTGGTTCTTCTTCGAATAGACGCCCAGCAGGAGAATTACCAGGCATCATAGGAGTTCTACCCCGATCCATCTCTCGCTTCAACTGAGCTGCCAGGCAAGCAGTACCACATGCTTGCATACATATAGTACCTATTGCCTCTATTTTATTCTTGCATCATTGAGTCGCGATTGCATTAAATTGAATCCCAAGTACTGCATAGCCTTTACTTTTAAACCCCACCAAGCTTGTTCCTCCGTCCCATGAGCCATTACTACAGGAGTTGTTTGAGCCATGCGAGTCGTAGAAAAGCATGTGTAGGGTATGTGAGTGTCTGAAGGATAATGAGGTACCTAAACAACATAACCTGAGTAGTAATGGGAGAACTAATGAAAGAGGCACCGGTGAGCAATATCTGCTATTTGGTTTTCCATGTTCACTTGTGTCCTGTAGGACCCCGAGTACTAGATTCCTGTTCCTTGTTTATTCGCACTATCCACATCCGGGAGGCCTTATGGACCCCCTAAGCCAGAGCTTGATTCATTTTTATTTCTTGGGGCCACAATTAGTTTGGGGCTTTATTACTATCCTGTACTTATGCCATGTTACTGCTTTATTTAAGATTGTGCGAGGAGCACCTGTACTGTTTTGGATCGTGACACGTTTTCGCTGTATCGACAAGCCCAGTCACATTTTTGGGTTCCCAGTCGTTTACCGCCGTCCACACAAACCTTGAGTCCGTCTCGGAGTCAGCTAGCTTCGTCGCGGGTAGCTTAATGGGGTGGCCCCCTGAAATATTTCTGAATCCTGTGATTGCTTTGTCGTGAATGCCTCGTTGGGTTTTGTTTTGGTTTTTCCGAGGTTGATCGAGTGTGTGTTGCTATTCGTGCACCCCTGCAGGGTAAATCTTTCTGAAAGCCGTGTCCGCGGTTATGGACGACTTGGAGCACAGTTTCTCGATCATAGACAAGTATAACTAAAGTACCGCTTTTAATTTGACTAAGAACTTGACTAGTAAATAGTGAAATACTCATGGAATGGTTAATAAAACTGCCAACGGATGATGGGGTTGTTCGTCCGCTTCCTCGTTGGTAAGCGAGGAGGAGGATGGATGTGTTAATTATACTGTTATAACTGTTGTTCTTAATTCACGGACATCCGTCTATCATTGGTTAGGCGGATGGTTAGCGAGTATCTATAGAATTGTTAGATACTATCTTTTGCGGCAATTGCGTCACCCCAGGTTATGTCCCCTTTAGTGGCATAAAGACTTGTTGAGTACCCCTAGGGTCTCACACGATAAATTGTTTGATTCAGATGAACAGGTGTACCCGCAAGATGGATACTGGGTGGAGGAGACGGATGATGTTGGCAACGATCATTCGGTGTAGAGATTCCGGGAACGGGGATCCGTGAGATCTGTGGGTGGGATGTGTTTATTTATGTGGCATCTTATGCCGATTTGCCTCTTATCCGTACTCGGATCTTGTTTTCCGCTTCCGCCCGATACTCTGATGTTTGTTGTATGAGGAGCTATCCTAAATTATTATCTCTATCTAGGATATTTGAATCTTGCCGTATGGCGTTGCAATATTTCTATTTCTTTTAGATGGAATGGCTTTGAGGACTGTTGTATGTGGCTTGCATACATACTCATTTGTGTATGTTGTTGAGCCCTTCGCCTGTCGATTACGCCGCTCGTTCTTGTCCCGATGTTCTGAAAGTGGTTAGGACGGCCGAAAGGTCTACCGTGAGTGGCCCGGGGCCCCACCGTACTATTTTAACCACTTTCGTTCATCCAGGCATGTAAACTAAGAGTGTAATTCACCGAGGTATTACAATAACTCTAATGCAAGATTGCTAAGTGTTTCTCCAAATATTCCCTTTTTCATCTATCATGGATCAAAGCTCATCCAACGGCTCATACTTTATGTGCCTGATCTTGCATAATACAAGATTGCAATCCAACTCTCCATCGAATGGAGAATGGCTTGTTCGATGATTACGAAGAACACACAAACATTGCAGAGTCATCGGAGTATCTCCTAATGGTCATTGTATCAAGAAGAGAAGATCACCTTTTACGAGGATATCCCTCAGGCGTGGGTATTAATCTATGAAGTTGGACCCTTTTGCTAAGTTCCATATCAAGAAGTATATTCCCATGGTCGCAAAGGACCTCAATGGGATAGGCCATGATCTACTAAGATATTTGCACACAGACATCTAGACTAAGTTCATAATATGAGTTCAATTCTAATTGAGCTCCCACTAAAATTGTCATCCCCTGGACGATTTTAGTGATCACATGATCCCAATCCTCTGCACCTACCCCGATCATCACGGCCATCAGTGCAGCATCAAAGGTAGACATTCCCAAATGTCAATCACATCAACCATGTGACTCATGCTCGACCTTTCAGTCTCTTGTGTTACGAGGCCATGTCTACACATGCTAGGCTCGCGGAATCTAACTTGTGTGTATTTGCTGTGCAGCATGGCTTACACCCACTATATGCGAATGTAGATATGTCTAGCCCCCGATCGTCACGGCCGGCTTCATAACGGCAAACTTTCTTGGTGGTGCACACACAAGGGGAACACTATCATTGGAATTATATAGGGATTATCTTATTTGCTATCGTTGAGTATCTAATACTAGCATACAATAAGATATAAAGTAGGTATCAACATCACATGTGAATTATGTGATATGATATGGTCCTTCTTATTGCGCCTTGCTCACCATCGAGCGCTCCGGTATGATCTCCATCTTGCCCCTTGTTTGACGCCAAGTCCACGACGCCACCACCCAGTCGTCCATCAGAACGATGGCTATTACTACTTAACTTAGTAACATAAAAGTGAACTACTTTACCTTCGTAACGACCTATACCATATCATAACACAAGACATCCTGCAAAATAAAGTTAGACGCCTCGACTTTATCTTTTGCAAGTTTTACGTGGTTGTTAGGGCTTTCGCAATAGAACCATTTCTAATCTATGATCTTTCGAACCACAACATGGATCCAACAGTTGTCTCTACTACAACCCTTTCGGGGCCCTCCATTGTAAATGTAATATCAACTATTGAATGAGAGACAGACACCCGCTAGCCAGTTATACGGTACAAGTCGTATGTTGAGCATGGAACCAGTCTCGCGTACGAATACACGTAAGGTCGGTCCAGGCCGCTTCATCAAACAATATCGCGATATAAAAAAGTACACGTTAGAGGGTAACAACCAAGGGATAAATGCCCGCACAATACATGTGTGTACTGGCCGTACAACACTCCTACACATAGATCGGCCCTGATACCACTAAGGCAAATAATAAAGTGTATTGTTTGATATATCTCCTATATGTTCATAATACGTTTCATACTGTGCTATAACTGTGTTAATACGAAACGTTAATACACGTGTGGTATGTAAACAAACCGTGTCTCTAGTTACCTCTAGCGAACTAGTTCATTAGTCATGAGGATGATCTGGGTTTCAAGATCATGGGAATTTATGCCAATTGACAATGAGGTCACGTCATTGGATGAATGACGTGATAGACAAACATCCGATAGTTGTATCTCAATGAGATCTAGTTACAAAGTTCACCATTGATGATAAAACGCATGAAACCTCGCAACCTGATCCTTAGACTGTGAGATAATGCAAATCACCATTTTGGAGGGAGCTTAGATGGTTATCAAGTATCATACCGTGACTGGGTGATCGAAAAGGTGCCACTCAGGTTTCCCGAAGGAGCACGTAGAGGAGTACATATCAAGACCAGGATTTTCCAGTCCATGTAACGGATAGATACATACGTGGCCATCTCAGTGACATTGCATTAACAAAGCTTGCAAGCATGTGACTGGGTCACGGAATGCAACGGCATGGGAATGAGTAAACAAGGTCATTGGCAACGAGATCAAACTAAGGTATAGAGATACCGAAGATCAAGTCTCGGATGAACTAGGTATCAAGTGGCAAAGGGAACGGGAAACGACTATCACGGTTCGAGCGATAAGATTCGTGGAATGCACAGGGGTCATCATGGGCATCCAGGTCCCGCTGATGATCATTGATGTGAGAGGATTCTCAATCATGTCCGGAGTGTTCCTGAACCGAAGGATGTCACGCTTAAGGGTGGGGGCGCTTAGGGATAGATGAGGTACCGTAGGAGAAATAGAGAGATAGAAACCGGAATAGCTCCAGGTAACATCCGATGGTGATCGGAAGGGGTTTGGAAGGAGTTCCGAAGTAAAGGAATATGATAATATATGTATTTGCATGTTAATTGGAGAATTAATATTAAATATATATTTTATTTTATTATTAAAGGCTTCCTAATGCTAATGGGCCTCACCCGAAGGGAGGCCCAATAGGGCAAGGCGCCTAAGGGGAGGGCGCCGGCCAGCCTTGGCTTGATGGGCTGCCCAAGTGGGGCCCACCTAGGGCCGGCGACATCCCCTAGGTGGCCGGCGGGTGTGGGGTTTAGTCCCACACCGCCTAGCCCCTAGGTGGTGAGCCCCCCTCCTACTATATATAGGGGGCTCCCCCACCCCTTTGGAGGCATCCAATTCTCTCATTCTCTCTCTCATATTCCTTTGAGGACTTCTCCGTAATATTGGGGAGGACCTCGAGGGATTTGAGTTCTCCACCTTCACACTACCGTCGTGTGATATTCGGTCCGGCATCTTCTTCTTCCGCTACTCGGCTGGATCGGAGCCCGGGAGACACCGCCTACACCGGACGTGTGTAGTACTTCGGAGGCACCACACTTGGGGTTCTTCTCGTCTTCATCAATATACGCCTTCCTGCGTAAGGCGTGCCTCTATTTGCAAAGGTATGAATACTGTATTCCTTCTCCATTACTTTTGTCTACATAGTATAGATCCTGGTATTAGTGCTCGAGTAGATAGAAATTTTTTGTTTTCTGCTACGAAACCCTTTAGTGGTATCAGAGAAGGTCTATGGGTAGACATGTCGTATAGATAGAACACATAGCAATATGTGGGCATTGATTCTCTAGTTGCTACCCTCCTTAGTGTTATTGTTCATATCGCGGCACTCCTTGATGAAGCGGCCCCCAACCGACCTCACGTGGTGATTCACGAGACTGGTCCATAAATCAAAGTGGCTTAGGGGGGTGTCTGTCTCTCTTCAGTAGTTAATATGGCATTGCCATTAGAGGGCCCTGAAAAGGGAAGAATAACGGCAATCATTGAATCCATATTGTGGCTCAACGTTCGTAGGTGGGAAGGGGTTCTGCTGCGAAAGCCCTAAATCCGCGTCAAACATGCAATAGTTAATATAGAAGCGTTTATATTCGTTATTGCATAGGGGCAAGTATTATAACATGGCAATGACAAGTTTGTGAAATTCTCATTGAAGCTATTGATGATGATCACAAAGCTATAACCATGTCATAGAACTTTACTTTTGAAGTATTACTTATTGTGCTAGTATACTTACTAGATGGTAGCATAATAAGAGAATCCCTCATAGTATTCCAGTTATCGTATTCCCCTTGTGTGTGCACCACCAAGAAATTTCTTCGGTATGAGGCGATCCAGGGTTACAGGCCTGGGTGTCAGACATATCTACGTTTGCATATAGTGGGTGTAACCCATGTTGCACTGCGAATACACACGAGTTAGAACTGGCGAGCCTAGCATGTGTAGACATGGCCTCGGAATACATTTGGAATGTCCACCTTTGAAACTGCACTGATGGCCGTGACGATCGGGGGAGGTGCAGCGAATTGGGATCATGTGATCACTGAAATGAATAGAGGGATGTTCATTTGAGTGGGAGTTCTTTTAGTTAAAACTTGAACTCATTATTATGAACATAGTCTAAATACATTTCAAATCCTTTGTAGATGTCTCGCCCACACACCTTCAACCTTAGCACTTTCCTCGAGAAGGACAAGTTGAAAACTGATGGAACCAACTTCACCGCATGGTTCCGCAATGTTAGGATCCTCCTAGTCCCCTATAAATTGACTTATGTCATCGAGGATGAGCTTCCGGCTAAGCCTGCAGACTCTGCCTCCCAGGACGAAAAGAATGTCTGGCAGTCCAAGGCGGGTGATTTCTCCCTCATCCAGAGTGGAATGCTCTATGCCATGGAGCCGGAGCTTCAAAAGCGTTTTGAGAAGATGAATGCCTTTGAAATCATTGAGGATTTAAGGCTGTCTTTGCTCCATAGGTCGTGCAGAGAGGTATGATGTTTCCGAGCTCTTCTTCTCTGCTAAAATGGAAGAGCACAGCAGTATTAGTGAGCTCGTGGTCAAAATGTCTGGCTACGTTAAGCACTTAAATGCTCTGGATTGCAAAATCCCGGAGGAGCTCGCTATAGATATGCCCCTAGCTATAAGAGTTTTGTGATGAACTACAACATGCAAGGGATGACTAAGACCCTTGCTGAAGTGTTCGCCATGCTCAAAACTGCTGAGGTAGAAATCAAGAAAGAGCACACGGTGTTGATGGTCAATAATACCATTAACTTTAAAAGGTCGAGGACAAAGGGCAAGGGAAACACTCCAAAGAAGTATGGTAAAGCAGTTGCCAACACCTCTAAGGCTACTAGGCCCAGCCCTAGGTCCGGTACCACGTGCTATTACTGCAAAGGGGATGGGCACTAGAAACGCAATTTCCCCAAGTACATTGAGGACAAGAAAGCCGGCAAGATTGCCGCTAAAGAAAAAGGTATATGTGATATACATCTCATAGATGTGTTCCTTACCAACGCCAGGAGCAACATCTGCGTATTTGATACCGGTTCTGTTGCTCACATATGTAACTCCCAACAGGAGCTGCGGAGTAAGAGGCGGCTCGGAAAGGATGAGGTGACGATGTGTGTCGGCAATGGCACGAAAGTCGATGTGGTAGCCATCGGCACGTTATCTCTACATCTGCCATCAGGATTTATTCTAGTTTTGAATAAATGCTACTATGTACCCGCATTGAGTATGAATATTGTAAGTGGATCTTACTTGTTGCAAGATCGTTATTCATTTAAATCTGGAACAAGTGGTTGTTCTATTTATATGGATGACATCTTTTATGTTCATGCGCATGTGAGTAATGGTTTATTCTTACTAGATCTTAATTGCAATACTCACATCCATAATATTGATGCTAAACGTTGTAAGCATAATGATGATGATTCCATGTTTATGTGGCATTGTCGTCTTGGTCACATTGGCGTAAAACGCATGAAGAAGCTTCATTCAGAAGGACTTCTTAGATCATTAGAGTTAGAATCTCTTGATACATGTGAGCCTTGCCTTACGGGCAAGATGACTAGGACACCCTTCTCCGGCACGATGGAGAGAGCTGCAGACCTACTGGGAATCATACATACGGATGTATGTGGACCAATGAGTGTCTCAACGCGCAATGGTTATCGTTATTTTGTTACCTTTACTAATGATTTGAGTAGATATGGATATATCTACTTAATGAAACACAAGTCTAAAACCTTTGAAAAGTTCAAGGAATTTCAGAAGGAAGTGGAGAATCAACTTAACAACAGAATCAAGCATCTTCGATCGGATCGAGGAGGCGAGTATTTGAGTTATGAGTTTAACATGCACTTAAAGGACTGTGGGATAATCCCACAACTTACGCGAGCCGGAACACCAAAGTGTAATGGTGTGTCGGAATGACGTAACCGTACTCTCTTAGATAGTGTGTGGTCCATGATGTCTTTGACTGATTTGTCCGTATCATTTTGGGGATATGCGTTAGAAACCGCTGCTTTTATTTTGAACCGAGCACCGTCCAAATCCGTGGAGACAACCCCATATGAGATATGGTATGGCAAGAAGCCAACTTTGTCATTTCTGAAAGTTTGGGGATGTGAGGCTTACGTCAAGAAACTACAGCCTGACAAACTCGAACCTAAATCAGAAAAATGCATCTTTGTGGGGTACCCAAGGGAAACAATTGGGTATACTTTCTACAACAAGGCCGAAGGCAAAACGTTTGTCGCGAAAGCCGGCACCTTTCTGGAGAAAGATTTTCTCGCCAAAGGAATTAGTGGAAGGAAAATTGAGTTAGATGAAATTGTTGACCCTTCTCTCCAAATTCCGAGTAGCGCAACGGAAGGTGTTCTGAAACCGCTCTCCAACATGGAGGAGGAGCCAATTGATGATGATAAAAACAATGACATCGAGACTCCTGAGGTTCGTAGGTCTACAAGGGTTCATGCCACTCCTGATTAGTACAGTAGCCTTGTGATGTCTGTCATCCTAGATGAATAGGAAGAACCTGCAAACTACAAAGAAGCTATGGATAGTGCTGACTCCGAGAAATGGCTGGAAGCCATGAAATCCGAAATAGGATCCATGCATGAAAACCAAGTTTGGACCTTGGTGGATCTTCAAGAAGGCCGCAAGGCCGTGGAATATAAATGGATCTTTAAGAAAAAGACAGACGCGTATGGTAATGTGACCATTCACAAAGCTCGACTTTTCGCAAAGGGGTTTCGACAAATTCAAGGAGTCGACTACGATGAGACTTACTCTCCCATAGTGATGCTTAAGGCTGTCCGGATTTTACTAGCAATTGCTGCCCATTTCGACTATGAAATTTGGCAGATGGATGTCAAGACCGCATTTCTCAATGGTCACATTGATGAAGAGTTGTATATGATGCAACTGGAAGGTTTTGTTGATCCTAAGGATGCTGGAAAGTTGTGCAAGCTTCAGCGGTCCATTTATGGATTGAAGCAGGCATCTCGGAGCTGGAACCAACGTGTTGATCAAGTGATCAAGAGTTTTGGATTTGTCCAAAATCAACAAGAGTTCTGTGTTTACAAGAAAACGAGTGGGAGCTCAGTTGTATTCCTAGTAGTATATGTGGATGACATATTACTCATGGGAAACGATGTGGATCTTATGAGAAGCGTGAAAGCATAGTTGAGTAGTCAATTTTCCATGAAGGATCTAGGTGAAGCTGCGTACATATTAGGCATCAAAATCTATAGAGATAGATCAAGACGGCTAATTGCATTAAGTCAAAGTACTTACCTTGAGAATATTTTGAAGAGGTTCAAAATGGAGGATGCCAAAAGAGGTTTGGAACCTATAACAAAAGGTAGCATACTGAGTTTATCTCAATGTCCGGTAACGGATGCCAATAGAGAAAGGATGTCTTACATCCCCTATGCCTCAGCCATAGGTTTTATCATGTATGCAATGCTAAGTACTCGACCTGATGTGGTATTGGCTCTTAGTTTGGCGAGCCGATACCAAAGTAATCCAGGAATGGATCACTGGATAGCTGTGAAAAATATCCTAAGGTATCTCAGGAAAACAAAGGATATGGTCCTAGTCTATGGAGGCAATGATGAAGCTCTAAACGTAACTAGTTACGTGGATGCGAGCTGGCACTCAGATCCTGATGACTCAAAGTCTCAGACAGGATTTGTGTTTTTGGTGAATGGTGGGGCGGTAAGCTGGAAGAGCAAGAAGCAACCGGTAGTTACACAATCTACAATGGAGTCAGAATACATCCCTGCTACTGATGCGGCGAATGAGGCTATTTGTCTAAGGAATTTCATCATCGAACTAGGAGTTGTTCCAAGTGCACAAGATCCCGTGACAATATTTTGTGATAACACGGGTGCTATTACAAACGCAAAGGAACTAAGAACTCATTCCACAGCCAAACACATCAAGCTATGATTTCACGTCATCCGATAGAACGTTGATGAAGGTGAAATCAAGATTTGCAAAGTACACACGGATCTGAATAAGTGGTAGATCCGTTGACTAAAGCTCTCATACAAGCCAAGCACGAACAACATCGGGATGCCATTGGTGTTAGGTTCCTGCCTATTGTAAACAATATTAATTTGTACTCTAGTGCAAGTGGGAGAGTGAAGAAGTTATGCCCTAGAGGCAAATAATAAAGTGTATTTTTGATATATCTCCTATATGTTCATAATACGTTTCATACTGTGCTATAACTGTGTTAATACAAAACGTTAATACATGTGTGGTATGTAAACAAACTGTGTCTCTAGTTACCTCTAGCGAACTAGTTCATTAGTCATGGGGATGATCTGGGTTTCAAGATCATGGGCATTTATGCCAATTGACAATGAGGTCACGTCATTGGATGAATGACGTCATAGACAAACATCTGAAGGTTTTACTCAATGAGATCTAGTTACAAAGTTCACCATTGATGTTAAAACGCATGAAACCTCCCAACCTGATCCTTAGACTGTGAGATAATGCAAATCACCGTTTTGGAGGGAGCTTAGATGGTTATCAAGTATCATACCGTGACTGGGTGATCGAAAAGGTGCCACTCAGGTTTCTCGAAGGAGCGCGTAGAGGAGTACATATCAAGACCAGGATTTGCCAGTCCATGTAACGGATAGATACATATGTGGCTATCTCGGTGACGTTGCATTAACGAAGCTTGCAAGCGTGTGACTGGGTCATGGAATGCAACGGCATGGGAACGAGTAAACAAGTTCATTGGCAATGAGATCAAACTAAGGTATAGAGATACCGAAGATCAAGTCTCGGATGAACTAGGTATCAAGTGGCAAAGGGAACGGGCAACGACTATTCACGGTTCGAGCGATAAGATTCGTGGAATGCACGGGGGTCATCATGGGCATCTATGTCCCGCTGATGATCATTGATGTGAGAGGATTCTCAATCATGTCCGAAGTGTTCCTGAACCGAAGGATGTCACGCTTAAGGCTAGGGGCGCTTAGGGATAGATGAGGTACCGTAGGAGAAATAGAGAGAGAGAAACCGGAATAGCTCCGGGTAACATCCGATGGTGATTGGAAGGGGTTTGGAAGGAGTTTTGAAGTAAAGGAATATGATAATATATGTCTTTGAATGTTAATTGGAGAATTAATATTAAATATATATTTTATTTTATTATTAAAGGCTTCCAAATGCTAATGGGCCTCACCCGAAGGGAGGCCCTATAGGGAAAGGCGCCTAAGGGGATGGGGTAGGCTAGCCTTGGCTTGGTGGGCCGCCCAAGTGGGGCCCACCTAGGGCCGGCGGCATCCCCTAGGTGGCCGGCGGGTGTGGGGTTTAGTCCCACACCGCCTAGCCCCTAGGTGGTGAGCCCCCCTCCTACTATATAGGGGTCTCCCCCCACCCATTTGGAGGCATCCAATTCTCTCATTCTCTCTCTCATATTCCTCTGAGGACTTCTCTGTAATATTGGGGAGGACCTCGAAGGTTTTGAGTTCTCCACCTTCACACTACCGTCGTGTGATCTTCGGTCCGGCATCTTCTTCTTCCGCTGCTCGGCTGGATTGGAGCCTGGGAGACGCCGCCTACACCAAACGTGTCTAGTACTTCGGAGGCACCACACTTGGGGTGCTGCTCGTCTTCATCAATATACGCCTTCCTGCGTAAGGCGTGCCTCTGTTTGCAAAGGTATGAATACTGTATTCCTTCTCCATTACTTATGTCTACATAGTATAGATCCTGGTATTAGTGTTTGAGTAGATAGAATTTTTTTGTTTTCTGCTACGGAACCCTTCACGAACCTAGGTAAACTTGTGTGCTCACCGTCCCGGAACACCGTACGTCTCACACCCCTCTCTTCCGCACACCTCGAGGACCCCCTCATGGCGTACTTGTCATCAATCCATCGACAGTTGGCGCCCTCCGTGGGGCAAGTGAGCTTTGGATCTGCGTTCCGAGCGGAATCTGCAAGAATCGGAATTGGCGAAACAATCACCGTCGGTCGCATACTCTGCGCCAGAGACGTCCCTCTAATCGTTCTCGACGAGACTTGGGTTCCGGCTAGGGAGGCCGTGACTGCCTACACAATCATGTCTTTTGGCGAGATCGATGTTTACATCGGCTTCGCTGAACCTGCCCCACCCACCCAACGGTGATGATAGAGGTAGAAGAATATTCTGGGTCCCCTTTGTCCGTAGAGGCGGCAGAGTTCCGGATCACAAAAAACCCTAATCCCACCCAGCCCGCACCAGTCGCAGAGATAGTGGAGAAATACTATCATGAAGAAGACCTAGCGGTCCAAGTCAAATCTAGAGTGGATCTCCCTGGAGAAGCCGGATCCCAGATCGACCCGCCCGTGGAAGTTGAAATTCAGGAGGAGCTCATCAACGACACTGATTCCGGATCTGATGATGCCGAGACAGACATGCCTTTCCTAAGGTACACACTGCAACGTATGATATTGCAAGGCGCAAGCGCTGACGCAATTCTTGAGACCATAGAAAGTTTCAACGAAGCTGATCGCGAAAGCCACACGTACCTCAGGAGGAACGCGTCGCACTTCATCGGATATGTTGGATCCGGATCCGGCTCTGCCGATGCTGGAGAAAACACCGACTCTGTGCTGGAAGCAATTGGAACAAACGCAGACGTACCCGCATCCTCGGATGAATCAATGATGCCAGCGGACTTACGAAAGTTCTCCGCGGAATATGAAGAGGAGTATAACTACAAAGCTGCAGAAGAAGGAGAAGCCATGGATGAAGGATCTGGGGAACACTCTCCCAAAGCACAGGATGACATGGACGTCAGAGATAATCCTGAAGTCCAGATGTCCGAAAGTACCGATCAGAGCTTGACTCTGGGAAACGGACCCAAAGCCGTCTTTGCTACCGGCGCTGCCAAGAAGGCAAAGAAGAAGAATAAGAAGAACAAGACCCCGACAAAAGACCCTCTTGCAGAAGAGGTGATTACCGAGGAATACGAAGAAGACTCGTATGGAGCACTCATCCTAGACGAGCCGAAAAAAGAAGAATCGGTGGATGGACACGTGATCACTGAGGGTGCGTGTAAACTCATTGATGCTGCATTAACCACACCTATTCCTACAGCTGCAGAACTTACTGTAGAAGAACTGGACGAGAGGGCACAAGCCTTAGAAGCGCTTCGTCAGGTACTCCTCGATGAAGCCAAAAACATTGAGGAGGAAACGAAATGCATAGCATCTACGAGAAAGTACAACTCTAGGAAATACCACGCCAATGACAACCAATTCCCGCAGATCAATGACAACCAGTTCCCGCAGATCCACGCCGTCCTTTTCGGAGATGAGATGGGGAAGACTCGGAAAGATAGCAAAGGAGATTGGGTATATCCAACCCCAATACAGAATACCGTGGTGGCCCGAGAAATTCTATCGGCTAATCCAGGACCGGAGGAGATCCATTTGGGCATCTAACTACTCAACAAGGGACTGGAGCAGCAAAAGGTTGCCTTGTCTAGAAGTCAAAAACTGGTCTCGGATTCCGACCAATGTCGCATAGATTCAGCATGGGCTGATGTAAGACCCCATCGCGTTACGGAGCAGCAGCATCACCCCGAACGCCGGGAAGACAATTATTCAAGAACCAGATCGTCAGGACAGCATCACAGAAGTGCGCATGACTGGAGAAACATCGCCCCAGCGGACGAACAAGAGGCCATTGCTGCACTGTATCCGAGGAATCCTCCCCGACGAGAGTCGAACGATCGAAGGGGAAATGATAAAGAGAAACGTCGGGAGGAGGATCGTCAAAAAATACCACCTTCTAGACATACAAACCATCCGGCTGACCCTCACCATGGTGGGAACGACGGAAGAAGGAACGACGGAAACCATGCCGGCACAAGCCTGCAGGGGGCTCGTCGTAGTGAAGACCCTCCCCGGAACCGGAAAAGTGACGCTCCGGACGGAGGCCGGCGATCAGCCGAAAACAATCCAACTGCCCCACCCTCTCCACCAAGTAGTCATCACAACAGATCCCAAGGGGGACAAGGAGGACGACGTTGCGGAGGAGGTGGTGGCAGAAGCCGAAGTCCGTCTCCAAGGCACCGCAGCCACAGCCGACATTCGGGACGATCTCTATCCCCAAACGACGCAAGGCACAGGAATAACTCCAACATAGAGGCGCGGCGCTACGAAGACGATGATATCTACGTGGGCCCAAAATGCTTCGGACCATGCATCAGAGCTACAAGATTACCAGAAGGATTTGCTATTTCAAGGCATATCCAAGCCTACGACAGCATTGCTCAGCGAGATACCTGGCTAAAGGATTTTTTTCCAAGCTTGCTGCATCGCCAAAGGCAGTAACAGCCTGGTCGCAACCCGATATCTCCCACTTATGTTGCGGAAGACGGCACAATCATGGCTCAATGAACTTCCGTAGAACACCATCCTTAACTGGTATGACATGCAAAGTGCGTTCTTTTGGAATTTCGAAGGCACATATCGGAGGCCCTGTACGGTTGGAGACCTACACCACTACACCCAGAAGGCCGGAGAACTTTGTCGGGATTACCTCGGACGATGGATCGACACCAAGAACTCCTGTGAAGGAGTAAATGATCAAACTGCGTTTGAAGCTTTCATCGCAGGACTCCCAATTGGTCTACTGCGCCATCGCTTGAAGTGTGACAAGGTCACTGATTTGGGAGAGATGATAGAAACAACGAGCATGTATGCATATGCCGACGATGATGCAGAGGGATTTCTCAATGCCCTAGATGTGCCTCAGTCGGCAAAACAACCAAAGCAACAAGCTCAGAAGCGCAAAAATACCTCGGAAGAGAAACCCAACACGGAAACATAAGTGGTCACTGCTACTTTCGGGTCTGGAGGACGAGGAGGACACGGCGGAGGCCGCGGGCGTGGCCGTGGGACTTCAAGGGTCCAAGGTAGAGGAGGCCAGCAACCAGGCAAAACCTACTCTTGGGTCGACAATGCCAATAACCCATGTGTGCATCATCTAGACACCAATGGGGGCTTGTCCCACACTAACGCTGAATGTCGTTTCAATGACGACATAAAAAGAGATGACACCGTGGGCTACGAAGCTAAGCAGAAGAAGGGAAAGAAGAAGCCCGAAAAATACAAAGAGACCAAGGAAGATTCCGACATGGAGGAAGCTGACGCTTCAAATCCCAAGACGGAAGGGAAGAAAAATTTTCCGACCGAGAAAGACACTTATGTCACCTTCCTCGGATCTCAACCAGCAAAGGTCTAGAAAGCAGTTCTACATGAGCCCAATGCAACAGTTCCGACTGTCTCCCAATTTCTAGACTGGTCGGAAGTGGCAATCTCATTTGACCCCGCTGATCATCCGCCTAAGTTGCACATGCGAGGAAAATATGCCTTAATCGTCAATCCACTTATTGACGGTTATGGTTTCTCCAAGACCCTCATGGACTGTGGTAGCAGCATCAATATTCTCTATGTCAAAACGCGACGCCGGATGAAGATCTCAGAGACCTAGTTGAACCATAGCTCTGTGATGTTTCACGGTGTTGTCCCAGGAAGACAAGCCAATTCCCTGGGAGAAATCACTTGGGATATTACCTTTGGAACTCCAAAGAACTATCGGACGGAGGCACTTTCCTTCGAAGTGGTCCCGTTCAAGAGCGCATACCACGCTATATTCGGACATCCCGCTTACTGGGCTTTTATGGATCGTCCGTGTTACATTTACAATATGATGGAAATTCCAGGTCCCAACGGCGTAATCACTATCAGGGGAGACCCGAAGAAAGCGCGAGAGTGCGATGATGGAAATGCCACCTTTGCTGAAGCCGTGCTGCACGCCTAGGAGTACCAGGAGATCAAGAAGAGCATAGATCCGTCCGAGATGCCCGCAACGAAGAAGGAGGTGACAAAGCCAAATCCAGAGATCAAGGCATCACAAGAGACGAAGAAGACGCCGTTGAAGTATGATGACCCCTCCAAGGTGACCCAGATAGGCGTAGGCCTAGGTAGCGCATAGGAAAGCGCGCTCGTCAAGTTCCTCCAAGCAAATCAAGATATCTCCGCATGGCAGCCATCTGACATGACTGGAAAGCGCGCTCGTCAAAGCCCCCTTCGGAACCTTCTGTTTCGTTACAATGACCTTTGGGCTGAAGAACACAGGAGCTACGTACCAGCGCACGATGCAGCGTTGCCTCCACGACTAACTCGGATGCAATGTACAAGCATACGTGGATGATATTGCGGTGATGTCCAAAAAGAAGGAAACTCTGATTTCTGACTTGGAGGAAACGTTCACCAATCTACGAAAACACAACATCATGCTTAACCCGAAGAAATGCTTCTTTGGAATACCAGCCGGAAAATTATTAGGTTTCATCGTGTCTCAAAGAGGCATAGAGGTCAACCAGGACAAAATCAAGGCTATACTCAATATTTCCAGGCCAACTCGCCTAAAGGACGTACAAAGATTAACTGGTTGCATCGCTACGGTCAGTCGATTTGTAAGACGGCTTGGTGAAAGAGCCGCACCATTATACAAGCTCCTGAAAAAGACCAAGGATTTTGTTTGGACTGACGAAGCTGAAGCTGCACTACAAGACCTGAAGAAAGTACTTTCATCTGCTCCTATCCTTGCAGCGCCGGAACCTCAGGAACCAATGTTGCTCTATCTTGCTGCGACAAATAAGGTCGGTAGTATCTTCATGGTGGTGGAGAGACCAGAGGAAAATCAGGAGCACCTAGTGCAGCGTCTGACTTATTTCGTTAGTGAGGTCCTGATAGAATCAAAACAGCGGTATCTGCACTATCAAAAGTTGGCTTACAGTGTTTTTCTAGAATCTCGTAAGTTACAACACTATTTTCAGGAGCATCCAATTACCGTGGTGAGCATAGCTCCCATGAGAGATGTAATCAACAATAGTGACGCCACAGGACGCGTCGCCAAATGCAGCATAGAGCTTTTAGCTTTCGATATTGAGTATAAACCCCGGACATCAATTAAATCCCAAATCCTTGCTGACTTTGTCACTGATTGGACAGAGACGAAGGAAAATATGACCCTCACTGAGTCAGAATATTGGACCCTCTACTTTGATGGGTCTAAGGCTTGCGGGGGCTCGGGGGCTGGCGTGGTGCTCAAATCACCCCAAGGAGATAAACTTCTATATGTGTTGCAGATCCACTTCACAGCGACAAACAATATTGCCGAGTATGAAGAACTGCTGCATGGAATCCGGATTGCTAAGGATATCGGCATCCGATGTTTGATGTGTTACGGAGATTCGGATCTTGTTGCCCAACAAGTGTCAGATATTTGTAATGCAAATAAACACATGGCAGCATACAAAGTTGTCGTGGATGATGAATCTAAATCGTTCGAAGGGTTTGAGGTTCAACACATCCCTTGAGCAGAAAATGAGGAAGCAGATGCACTATCTCGGATAGGCTCTGCGTGGAAAGAAGTCCCGGATGGCGCTTTTTTAGAGCACCTCAAAGTTCCGTCAATAAAGGGAGTAGATGAGGAATATCCCACCAAATCCAACTCACCTCTAATAGCGGTTCTGGCTGTAATTCCTAGATGGACTCAACCCTACCTAGATTATCTGGTAGATGGAAAATTGCCCGAAGACGTGGTGCTGAGCTGGCAGATCATCTGACGAGCAAAAGCCTATACTGTAGTTAAAGGTGAGCTCTATAAGAAGAGTGTTTCTAGGGTTTTTCAGCGCTGCGTATCTCCAGAAGAAGGAGTGGAAATCTTAAGGGAAATCCACGAAGGCGAGTGTGGTCACCACGCTGCAGCCAAGTCTTTAGTGGCAAAAGCTTTTAGACACGGATTTTTCTGGTTTACAGCTCAGGCAGATGCCGAACGATTAGTCAAGACGTGCAAAGGCTGCCAATAGTACGCCAAACAAGCTCATGTTCCGGATGATCAGCTGCGAACGATACCTATAACATGGCCTTTTGCGGTCTGGGGGCTTGATATGGTAGGACCATTTAAACGAGCTCCAAGTGGATTTACTCATCTCTTAGTCATGGTGGATAAATTCACCAAATGGACTGAGGCTAAACCCGTCATAAGTTGTGATGGAGAAACAACCAAAAGATTTGTCAAGGATGTTATAATCCGGTATGGTTATCCACATAGCATTATCACGGACAACGGGAGTAACTTCTCAGTGGGAGAGTTGGCAGAATTCTGCAACGAGCAAAATATCCGGATTGACATTGCGTCAGTCGCACATCCACAGGCTAAGAGACAAGTCGAAAGAGCAAATGGTTTAATCCTACAAGGCCTAAAACCGAGACTCGAAGCACCACTACGACGTGCTGCGGGGGCTTGGGAGGAGGAATTACCCTCTGTAATATGGAGTTTAAGAACAACCCCAAATAGGTCAACCGGATACACACCTTTCTTCTTGGTCTATGGCGTAGAAGCAGTTCTTCCTAGTGATTTCATTCATACTTCTGCTAGAGTGGCTGCGTATATTGAAGAGGATCCCGAGATTTCTCGACAAAACGATCTCTACTTAGTCGAAGAAGTTCATGTCGTTGCTGAAGTTAGATCTACAGCCTATCAGCAGAAGT
Source organism: Avena eriantha (assembly GCA_910589775.1). Classification (NCBI taxonomy): domain Eukaryota; kingdom Viridiplantae; phylum Streptophyta; class Magnoliopsida; order Poales; family Poaceae; genus Avena; species Avena eriantha. The sequence continues at coordinate 200,205,043 of OU342740.1, forward strand.
TACGCAAGTATCATACCCAGAGAGTCCGAAATAGATCTTTCAATAAAGGTGATTTGGTTCTCCGGCTTATGCAACAAAGAAAGCACAAACTTTCCCCAGTATGGGAAGGGAACTTTTTAGTTAGTCGAGTATTACACAATGGATCATAAACTTAACTGACATGAGGCCAGTCAAAGAAAGACCTGCTACTAAGAAGAGAAAGAGAGCTGGAGGAAGTACAAATCCGGATGAGTTAGACAGACCATGGAATATTGCTCAGCTACGTCCCTTTTATTCTTAGTTTATCCTTCTTTGTAATCATATATATGTCCATGTTCTTTGAGAAATAAAAGTTTTGGTTGCCTCAAGTTTTTCTAAAAAGTTTTTACCCTCTTATTTCCGAATGATCATGTCATAATCGAAAATCCCAGAATGCTTGAAAGTACTTTATGCTCATGTTCGTTCTGGTTTAGATTTCTGATTCTAAAAATGCTACCTTCGGGTATAACTCTAAAGTTTCTAGTATATACTTTGGTTCTTTGTCTGATTGCTGGATGCGGGTATTTTCCGACTAGTGAATTGTTGGTACTGGAAGCCGGCTTTGTTTCCGAGTTTAAACTTTTTTAGCAATTGAGCTTCGTTGCTCGGCAATGTTTCCGGCAGAAGGTTTAGCCGGCTCACGAAAGGGACGAGGCGGAAAGCCAGGTAAACGATAAGTATAGACGAAAAAATACAAGTGCTTGTGTAGACATTTCAGGCACGCAAAAATTTAAAAGCCATAAGTGCTGAATAGATTAAAAGCTTAGCACTAGCAAAATTATAGTACTTCATATTTATAGACGCATCATGTTTTTTCAAGATAATACAAATGTTTTTGGAAATCTATGATGCAGGAGGAGATGAAGGAGCTGCCGGCTCGCTAGATACGTCGCCTTGATATCGTTCCGAGATGTCCACGTCCGAGGTGGTGCGTTCATCGTCGGAAACTTCTACTGTTTCTTCTGGAGGCGGAGGCGGAGTGTCCACACGGTTGAACAAGGGAGTATCGTAGCTGGTCAAATCAGCCACGTGACACCCATGTCCGGCACATGAGTCCATAATGGCCTTAATGTCCTGCTCCTGGCCATCTTCATCCACTATAGAGTACCCTCTGGTCACTTGCCATATCTCCATGCTTCCATGGTGGCTCATGACCATGGTGAGAGCGTTCTGCGCTGCTGATCGCGCGTAGGACATGTTCCAATCCTTCGGCCTCATCCTTGGCAACTTTTAGCTCAGCATTTTTAAGTCGGAGAGCTTTGATCTCTCTCCGCTTATCACATACATTCTTCAATAAATCCTGGTTATAGGAATATACTTTTTGTAAGTCAGAATACCCAAAGTCAGAAAGCTACTAAAGACTGGGGCTAATATTTTTGCTAATATCAGCACGAGCCTTGGGGGCTACACTATTTCATTCATTGGCATCCTAAGGAAGCATAAACCCGGATTATTTATCCTACTTCATGCTTGGGGGTTAGAGGACATGATATGAAACAAAGGAAAAATAGGAGTTAGAGTTCCGACTTACATATTGTTCACGAGTAAGTTTATCCAAACTCGCCTTCACTTCAACTACAACCTTCTCAGCGAGAGTCAGAGGGGTCACAGGAGTAGTTGGTAGCTCCCCGGACCTGATCCTCTTGTTGCGAAGACGGACTTGGTCAAGAAGATCAGAGTGCTTGACATCCTCAGCTTCTTGCGCTTCTTCTTCGGCAGGTAAGTTTCTTTTCTCCAGGCATTGCCTGGCCAGCCGCTGGATCTCTTCAGCAGATTTTCGGGACAGGCCAAACTTGGCAAGTCCCGGATTGCTGAGAAGGTTTTCGGCGAAGGTTTCTGCCAAGGGATCATTACCCAAAGAGGGTTCACCCTTATGTAAACATGACTCACCCATGGTGACGTCAGTTTGCGATTCAAGGATCGCAGGCTCCGTGGAAGGAGCCGGATCTTCTGCGACAGCCGGAGAAGGAATTATCACTGGCGTTGCAGAAGGCTGAGGGGCAGGAGTCGGAGGATCCATGGCAGGAGAAGCTATGGTAAGCTTCGTCTATCGTAGGGGCATCGAAGAAATTCCCTTCCGCTTGCCCTTGATGAGCTGTTTAGCTCTGAGAATGTAATAAAGCAGGAAACATTACATCTTGGAAGAAAATTCGAGTAAAGTGCAAAGGTGGAAGTTGTGATGGGAAGTTACCTCTTCACGACGGGCACCTCCTTTGTGCCAACAACCACTCTTGGAGCTCTACGCTTCTTGAGCGCAGCATCCGGCAATGGGTACCACCTCTGTCTCCTGAGAAAACTCTGGAGGATATCCTTCGAGTGGAGCAAATTCCGACTCGGGGAGGTCAGCAAGCTGAAAAGAAGAAAACATATCAGTATTGCAATGTAACTTAAAGATTCAAACACATAAAAAGGTTTAATGTTAGAAGCTTACCGGCACTACGGGGTTTTCTGCCATATGCATATCCAGAGAAATCTCCGGGCTCCTCCTCTCGATCCGCTCCCTTATCAACCATTTTATCTGGCTTATGTAGCCTTGCGTGGTGTAGGCTCTGGGGCTGATGCGGAGGGAGTCTTTCTTGGACGATGTGATGGAGTGCATCAGTCGGTCTCTGTGGTACTGAAGGGGCTGGATCCGACGTGACACCCAGCATTGGACCATGTCGGATCCCTTTAGTCCTTTGTGTTTGATCAAGTATCCGATACGCCTCTTAGCGAGGATCAGATGGTCAGTGAGAGCCGGAGGAGCCTCGTCCCAAGACGGTTGGGCCGTGGCAGCTCCGTCGATGAAAGCCGGCAAAGCAGTGGCTTTGCCGAGAGCCGGAATATCCTTATGATAAAAGAATGTGGCTGGCCACTATTTGACCAAGTCACTAGCTAAGATCTTGGGGTATGCGCGCTAGCGTCTAAGTGAAAAACTAATGGTACCGGTGATGTAAGGAACACCGACAGTCATAGAATTTCTCCGGACATGGAAATAATACCAGAATAAGATCAAACTCGGCCTAATGGCGAGAAATCCCTCACACAAAGAAGCGTAAGCGCTCATCTCTAGGAGAGAGTTGGGAGGAAGATGGTGGAGTTGGCCACCAAAATGGTCAATTACCTCGGAGAAGAACTCCAAGGGAGGGAATGACAAACCTCTCTCGAGGTGGGTGCCGAAGTGGACCCGCTCGTCGGCGTGTGGGTTGGGGATGGTCTCCCCGGCGCCGCTCCGCCAGTCGCCGGCGCAGAGGAGCCCTTCTGTCTCCACGCCGCGGAGCTTATCATCATCTAACATGCAGGGGATCCAAACCCTGCAGAAGCTTTCCTTCTCCGCCGCCGCTTCCATCGCCGCCGTCACCGCCTTCGCCGCCGCTGTCGTCAAGCCGGAAGAGGAAGAAGAAGCCATTTCTCCGATGAGAAGATGACCTAAGATGGGCGGCGCTGGGAGTTTTTGGGTGAAAGCAGAGGAGCTCTGTGCGTGCGGGGGAGATTTGGAGGAGAGGAAAAGCCAAAGGACAGGTGAAGAAAGGAGGAGGAGAATCCTCACCCCTTATATCCACCTAACCGTGCCAAGATTCGTGCAAATGCTACAGTGTAACCGCCACGCGTCATGGAAGGAACTGGGAAGGACCCACGCGATGATTACGTCGCCTCGATCTCCGCGTACGCATTGAAACGGTGCCTCGATTCCGCGATCTGTGGACCCACCAACGGTCGTGCTGACAGGATGTCTGTCAGATGACGTGACTTGACCATTACTTGTGTCCGGTGGCGTTAGAGACCAAGTTCCGGCTTAGTTTGAAATCAAGCTGGAAAATCCGAGTAACCTGTTGATAGGTCTGACTTATTTTTAAGACCCGGATCGTATTTTTTGTTGTGAAGTTTCAGGAACCCTTCAAGATTCTGCAAGCCAAAGATCAAGAGACGATGATAAAATCCGACTTTGAATCTTGGAGGCCTCCGGGGGCAACTGTTGGGGATATACTCTCCGGGTATCCTCACAGTTCCACACTGACCAGGGTGGCCCACTTCGGGTTAGAGCTTTGCTTCACGGGCAGCCCAGTCAGGGAGAGAAGATGGAATCCAATCCGGCTACAGGAAGGCCCAAAAGACTTACCGACTTAGGCCCATAATGTTACTTGTATTTCAAGATGTACTCTGTAACCGACTCTTAGTCATAGCCGGATAGATCTCTCCTATAAACCCTAGGCCGGATATCTATATAAGCCATCCTAGGGAGAGCCTTTAGGGAAACACTCTAGACCCTCAATAGTCTACAATCTCAACTCACACAGGCGAACCCTTATAACCCATATTCCGGCTCTGCCGTATTACTGGATTGCTAGCAGGAGTAGGATCCGTCCAAAGCCAGTGGATTCGAACCTAGGTAAACTTGTGTGCTCACCATCCCGGAACACCATACGTCTCACACCCCTCTCTTCCGCATGCCTCGAGGACCCCCTCATGGCCTACTTTTCATCAATCCGACGACACATACATGTCACTAGTGGATCAGTGTTGTTTAGGAAAAGAACACACATGCAATGACTCTAGTGGATCAATGTGGTTTAAGAAAAGAACACACACGCAATGTCACTAGCGGATCAATGTGGTTTAGGAAAATAAGTCACATGAAGTGACTCTAGTGGATCCATGTGGTTTAGGAAAATAATACATTTAGTGTCACTAGTGGATCCATGTGGTTTAGGAAAAGAACACACATGCAATGACTCAAGCCGATCAATGTGGTTTTGGAAAAGAACAAACATTAAATGTCACCAGTGCATCCATTTGGTCTAGGAAAAGAACACACATGCAATGTCACCAGTGGATCCATGTGGTTTAGGAAAAGAACACACATGCAATATCACTAGTGGATCCATGTAGTTTAGGAGAAGAACACACATGCAATGACTCTAGTGGATCAATGTGGTTTAGAAAAATAACGCACATGCAATGACTCTAGTGGATCAATGTGGTTTAGGAAAACAACATATATGCAATAACTTTAGTGGATGAATGTGGTTTAGGAAAAGAACACACATGAAGTGACTCTCGTGGATCGATGTGGTTTAGGAAAAGAACACACATGAAGTGACTCTAGTGGATCAATGTGGTTTATGAAAACAACATACATGCAATGACTCTAGTGGATCCATATGGTTTAGGAAAAGAACACACATACAGCGACTCTAGTGGATCAATGTGATTTAGGAAAAGAACACACATCAAATGACTCTAGTGCATCCATGTGGTTTAGAAAAAGAACACACATGCAATGACTCCAGTTGATTAATGTGGTTTAGGAAAAGAACACACATGCAATGACTCTAGTGGATCCATGTGGTTTAGGAGAATAACACATGTAGTGTCACCAGTGGATCCATGTGGTTTAGGAAAAGAACACACATGCAATGACTCAAGTGGATCAATGTGGTTTTGGAAAAGAACACAAATGCAATGTCACCAGTGGATCCATGTGGTCTAGGAAAAGAACACATATGCAATGACTCCAGTGGAACAATGTGGTTTATGAACAGAACATGCATGCAATGACTCAAGTTGATCAATGTGGTTTAGGAAAAGAACACACATGCAATGTCACAAGTGGATCAATGTGGTTTAGGAAAACAACACACATGCAATGTCACCAGTAGATCCATATGGTCAAGGAAAAGAACACACACGCAATGTCATAAGTGGATCCATGTGGTCTAGGAAAAGAACACACATGCAATGTCACCAGTGGATCAATGTGGTTTAGAAAAAGACCACACATGCAATGACTCCGGTGGATCAATGTGGTTTAGGAAAAGAACACATATGCAATGACTCTAGTGGATCAATGTGGTTTAGGAAAAGAACACACATGCAATGTCACTAGTGGATCAAAGTGGTTGAGGAAAACAACACACATCAATGTCACAAGTGGATCAATGTTGTTTAGGAAAAGAACACACATGCAATGACTCCAGTGGACCAATGTGGTTTAGGAAAAGAACACACATGAAATCTCACCAGTGGATCAATGTGGTTTAGGAAAATAAGTCACATGAAGTGACTCTAGTGGATCCATGTGGTTTAGGAAAAGAACACATGTAGTGTCACTAGTGGATCCATGTGGATTAGTAAAAGAACACACATGAAATGACTCAAGTGGATCAATGTGGTTTTGGAAAAGAACAAACATTAAATGTCACAAGTGGACCCATGTGGTCTAGGAAAAGAACACACGCGCAATGTCACCAGTGGATCCATGTGGTTTAGGAAAACAACACACATGCAATATCACTAGTGGATCCATGTAGTTTAGGAGAAGAACACACATTCGATGACTCTTGTGGATCAATGTGGTTTAGGAAAACAACACACCTGCAATGACTCTAGTGGATCAAGGTGGTTTAGGAAAATAACACACAGGCAATGTCACTAGTGGATGAATGTGGTTGAGGAGAAGTACACACATGCAATGTCACTAGTGGATCCATGTAGTTTAGGAGAAGAACACACATGCAATGACTCTAGTGGATAAATGTGGTTTAGAAAAATAAGTCACATGCAATGACTCTAGTGGATCAATGTGGTTTAGGAAAATAACATACATGCAATGACTCTAGTGGATGAATGTGGTTTAGGAAAAGAACACGCATGAAGTGACTGTAGTGGATCGATGTGGTTTAGGGAAAGAACACACATGAAGTGACTCTAGTGGATCAATGTGGGTTATGAAAACAACATACATGCAAAGACTCTAGTGTATCCGTGTGGTTTAGGAAAAGAACACATACATAGTGACTCTAGTGGATCAATGTGATTTAGGAAAAGAACACACATGCAATGACTCAAGCGAATCATTGTGGTTTAGGAAAAGAACACACATGAAGTGACTCTAGTGGATCAATGTGGTTTAGGAAAACAACACACATGCAATGAATCTAGTGGATCCATGTGGTTTAAGAAAACAACACACACGCAGTGACTCTAGTGGATCAATGTGGTTTAGGAATAGAACACACATGAAGTAACTCTAGTGGATCAATGTGGTTTAGCAGAAGAACACAAATGCAATGACTCTAGTGGATTCATGTGTTTTAGGAAAAGAACACACATGCAGCGACTCTAGTGGATCAATGTGATTTAGGAAAAGAACACACATGCAATGACTCTAGAGAACAATGTGGTTTCAGAAAAGAACACACATGTGTTGACTCCGGTGGATCAATGTGGTTTAGGAAAACAACACACATGCAATGACTCAAGTGGATCCATGTGGTTTAGGAAAAGAACACACATGTAGTCACTCTAGTGGATTAATATGGTTTAGGAATAGAACACACATGCAATGACTCTAGTGCATCAATGTGGTTAGGAGAAGAACACACATGCAATGTAACCAGTGCATCAATGTGGTTTAGGAAAAGAACACACATGCAATGACTCTATTGGATTCATGTGGTTTAGGAAAAGAACACGCATGCAATATCACTAGCAGATTGATGTGGTTTAGAAAAAAGAACACACATGAGGTTACTCTAGTGGATCCATGTGGTTTAGGAAAAGAACACACATGTAGTGTCACCAGTGGATCCCTGTGGTTTTGGAAATGATCACACATGCAATGACTAAAGTGGATCCATGTGGTATAGGCAAAGAACACACCCGCAATGTCACATGTGGATCCATGTGGTTTAGGAAAATAACACATGTGCAATGACTCTAGTGGATCAATGTGGTGTATGAAAAGAACACAAATGCAATGTCACTAGTGGATCTATGTGGTTTAGGAAAAGAACAAACGAGCAATGTAACTAGTGGATCCATGTGGTTTAGGATAAGAACAAACATGCAATGACTCAAGTGGATCAATGTGGTTTAGGAAAAGAACACACATGCAATGACTCTAATGGATCAATGTGGTTTAGGAAAACAACATACATGCAATGACTCTAGTGGATGAATGTGGTTTATATCGGGGGGATGACCACCAGGTAGACCAAGTCGGGACCAACCGGCTGGCTCCAAGGAGCTCATGTTGTCTGGACCCAGATCAATGAACCACAACCGGGTTGAATCCCCCACCCGATTCGCATTCATGTTTCCCCGGCTGGCCTGTCTAGTCGGGTAGCCAGAAGAACCGACTGGGAGGCCGCTCCTAGCCGGCTGCCTCAGATACTGCTGGCCATGGTACGGTGGGGGTGACGCTCCTGGCTGAGCGTGCCTTTGACTAGACAGGCTGGCTGGCCTGGCCGACGCTACTGGACAACTGCGCCAAAGCTAGAGGCTGACGAGCAAAGCAAGGGATGACGAGGAAAGCTCCAACTTACGCATAAAGAATCGGCTGACAGATAAAGAGCCGGATGACGAGTAAAGTACGGGCGCTAGACACTGTAGCATGGTCCCACCTTGTACTAGAGGCTTGGCTAGACCCGGGCCTATCGTTTGGCCCTTTCTAGCCGACCCACTTTGTAAGGCCCAAATCCAAACAGTAAGCCCTAGAACCCACCTTCTAAACTACCTCCTCAACCTGTATATAAGGGGGGTAGTGCTAGGGTTCTAGGTAGACACAATAGGAAGGACTTTGAAAATTTCAAGAAAGAAGTAGCTAAGGAAACAACTCAAGGAGTACATGTATTGGGCATTCGCCCCCTTTGATAGTAGATCCTTGCAGGAGTAGGAGTACCTCGCCAAGAGGGCTCTGAACCTGGGTACATCGTTGTGTTTGTAGTATCTGTGCCCAACGCATTGCGAGTAGCCACCGATAGCATCCTGATTGTCCCCTTGAAGCCATCCCCGATGGTACTTCCGTGCTCCACACCACGATAGTTGGCGCACATCATGGGGCACAGCGCTTCGGCTGGGATCATCTTTCGCACAGGACTTCCGCTCATCAGCGGTGAGCGAGTCGCCTCTGGCCTCGTCCTCACCTTCGGCTCCTTCGATTGCGTCTGCGACAACACATCCTATTTCGCTGGGGGATACTCCCAAGTGGAGGCTCCATCATGCACTTCAGCGAGCACCGCGTCTACGTCACCACCGTCGCTGAGGCCTTCCCTCGTGAGGTCGTCACCGTCTCCGGCACGCCCCCTGGCTTCTCCGCTCCATGCATCGCCAGCGCCAGCTTCGAGGTAATGATGGCAGGCTCGGTGGAGAACTGTCATCCAACCCTGGAGCGTAACGTGGATGACCGCGCCACCAGCTCACGCCTCCTGGACCAGGACCTAATCAACACCTCCATTGAGCACCTCCGCAACCCCATCACCCCCATTGAGGCGGATCCAGCTGCAGCTGCAGCAACCCTTGAGACTACTCACCAAAACCTTCTGTAGGAAGCTAGCAAAGTGGAAGCCGCCCAATGGCGGATGAATGCAACCATGCAGGAGTACAACATCGTGCACGGCTTCGCACGCTTGCCAGGCACCTGCCGCCTAGCCCAGCCACAAGGCCGGAACCTCGGTTCAGAGATTGATTGCGCCGCTTATCCATGTACGCCCGTGGTGCAGCCGGTCTATAGCACCCCCACCAAGAACATGAGTGTCGCGGAGGCGGCAGTTGTAGAGCTAAGCCACATGGAGAGCGAGGAACTGCTTCATCAACAGGCACGTGTCCAGCTCCTTGTGATCACAGCAAACAAGCAGCAGGCTGAGGCAGAACTCAGCATAGCTGGCAACAGCAGAACCCGACCGCCTCGCCGGATGGAGGATCCGGCTGCAGGTGGCAGCAAAGCATCTTCCCCCAAACGGAACAAGTGTATCATCCCAATTGTCTAACAATTGCAATGCTACTTGCCTAGTCTATATATTGCTACTTTCTACATATAATTGTCGCATCATCATTATATCATGCTCATGTCATCATGCCACATTGCATTTGAGCATCATATAAAAACCATTCCATTTGGTTCTTAATCGCATCATGCATTTATCTATTAATTGTATTTGCTTCTTGATATATTGTAGTTGACTCTTGATATATTGCTTGATGCCCAAATTGAGGTGGGGCATACCTCTTTAAATCCTTCTGTCCACTAACATAACATGTTTCATCTTGCTATATTAATCCACCATGCATATATATATGTGGGCTCTTATTTTGTTATTGTTCTATATACATACCCACTAGTATATATTTTCTCTCTAGCTAAGCCTCTCACCGTGGCCATCTCAACCCCAGCTAGCTAGATCACCCAACGACCTACCTGATCGTGGTCAACCATGCCCAACTAGCTAGCCCCATGTTATTCTCTCTTTCTGAACCTGACCCAGAACCCAGCTGCACTGAACCATTTTTTCCCTCTGTCTCGACCGCACCAGCTGGAGGCTGACCTGGTTCCCTATTTTTCTTCTCCCTGGCTGTTGCCTTGCTCGCTTCCTCTGCATAAAGTGAGCTGCAAGGACAAAATCTTCCTCATCCTCACACAGATCAGCATCTCTCCCCTCTTCTTCTAATCCTCCAAGCCACTCGCCACCGACGCCAACGCCGCCATGTACGAGTCGCCTATCTCCTCCTTCGGCCCCTAGAGCAGCTAAGCCGGGGACACTGTCGCCTCCTCGTTGTCCATCTCTTCTTCCTAGAGCAAGGCAGCAAGTAGCCGCAGCCGGAAACGCGACGCCGTCTATGTCGCCCTAGACACCACCGCTGTCCACCTTGCAGCACCGCCGGCCGCAGCCTCTCAAGCAAGCCCATATGCACCCGACGCCCCATGGTGAGCTCACTTAGTGCCCCTCTCTTCCTCTGGTCCATCCCGTACCCTTAGCATGACACCTACAGGGCGGAAGTGTGTTACCGCTGTAATTCCTTACCAGTTTTTGAGCTCTTCAAGGCGAGATCAACGAATATGGAAGTACTGCGTCATACCCCTTTGAACCCTCTCTCCAGCACCAAAAACCTCACCCAAATCCGTCTACTATAGCTCCCAGAATCATCCGCCCAACATCAGCCAAACTCGCTGTCAAATCTCGGTCAGTTTCATCAGTCTCAACACTCGTTCCAGTCACTGTTCCTCGTGGTTATCCCGCTGTTCTGCTACTCCTCCGACGTTGAGCCAATGTAAGAAGATGTAAAAGGTACCACCGGTATCATCCCGGTGAAAACCGATCTAGAATTCGAGCTCTGCGCTGCTCCTAGTGATCTGCCAAAGTTCACTGAAACCTCTGTTAAACTGACTCGGTTTTCAGAAAATTCAGAGAAGAATTTTTAACATTTTCATGCTGACAAAACCCCACTAGAACAGCGTGTTCCCCTACGTATCTGTGAATTCCGTAAACATGAAAGTTGTAGACCTCGTCTTTGTCTACAAATTACTCTTCTGCGGCAAACCCTAATTCGTCCTAGATTGGTCTCCTGGATCAATCCAAGACAGAAAATGTTAGCAATCCTCTGTTCTAGTTTTTCCTCTTATTAGTTGGCCTCCAAAATCACTCCAGAACTCGTACCCCCTTTACAATTTTGAAAATCTTGTCAACACCAAAGTTGTAGAGCTCATCATCCTCTACAACTATGTTCTGATCAAAAATTTCAGATTCCCAACAGATCTCTCTTCACAGTCAGTCAAAATCAGAATGTTTTAACCAAACCATGCATTTCAAACATGAAACTTGGACCACATTTTAAAATATGTTCTGTACTGTTTTGGGAAAAACTCAAAACATCAATTTTGTTTGGTTTTAAATTCTGAACATGAATATGACCTCTGTTTATATTTGATGCATCTTAAAAATATCAAATGTTTTGGGAATATTATAAATGCTTTGTTCAATATTTAATAACAATTTCAAATTCATTATTCCAGATAATACAAATAATATATGTTTCTTGATAAAAAAATGTGAGGAATTCAAATATGCCATCCAAAATAATTCTTGAGAAAATTAAAAATTTCGAAATAATTTAAATGCTATTAATGCCTTTATCTTAAATAATTCATAACTTTAATTCCATAATTCCAAACTTGCCAAATAATATGTCTAAATCGATCGGCGCGACGAGTCCATTCTTTTTATGCATTCCATGATATGAATTGAAGCATGAATCATATAAATATTAAGTATACAACAATGTTTATGGGAGCCAAACATGACTAAAAACTTAATAAAATGCTTCGTTCTTGTACCCCACACCTCCCTTACACAATGCTAGGTTATGCCATGTAAATTGTGCATCATTCCATCATGGCGTATTTGTTTTCTTGTTGCATTTTATTTATATGATTGTGCAATGTACTTATTTCGGCCCCTTGTGTGTTTGGTTTTTATCCGGATAGACACTGAGCAAGGAGAATACCAGGAGCCTCAGGAGTATCATCCAGATCCTTCCTATCCTGCAACAGAACTGTCAGGCAAGCAATTCCACATACTTGCATACATATAGTACCTATTGATTCTATCTTATTCTTGCATCATGGAGTCACGAATGCATTAAATTGAATCCCAAGTACTGCATAGCCTTTACTTCTAAAACCCCATCGAGCTTGTTCCTCCATCCCATGAGCCACTACTACAGGAGTTGTTTGAGCCATGCGAGTCGTAGAACAGCATGTGTAGGGTTTGTGAGTGTCTAGTGGAAAGCGAGGTACCTAAACAACTTAACCTGAGTAGTAATGGGATAACTAATGAAAGAGGCACCGATGGACAATATCTGTTATTTGGATTTTATGTCCACTTGTGTCCCGTATGACCCCGAGTACTTGATTCATGTTCCTTGACTATTCGCACTATCCACATCTGGGAGGACTTGTGGATCCCCCCAAAGCCAGAGCTTGATTCATTTCTATTTCTTGGGGCCACAAACTAGTTTGGTGTTTTATTTACTATCTTGTACTTGTAACATGTTACTGCTTTACCTAAGATTGTGCGTGGAGCAGCTGTACTGTTTTGGATCGTGGAATGTTTTCGCGGTATCGACAAGCCCAGTCACACTTTCGGGTTCCTAGTCGTTTACACCCATTGACACAAACCTTGGGTCCCTCTCGGAGCCGGCCAACTTCGTTGCAGGTAGCTTAATGGGGTGGCCCCCTGAAATATTTTATGAATCCTGTGATCGCTTTGTCGTGAATGCCTCGTTCGGTTTTGATTTGGTTTTTCCATGGTTGATCGAGTGCGTGTTGCTATTTGTGCACCCCTGCAGGGTAAATCTTTCTGAAAGCCGTGTCCGTGGTTATGGACGACTTGGAGCACAGTTTCTCGATCATAGACAAGCATAACTAAAGTACCGTGTTTAATTTGACTAAATATCTGATTACTAATTAGTGCAATACTCATGGAATGGTTAATAAAACTGCCAACGGATGGGTTGTTCGTCCACCTTCTCGTTGGTAAGCGAGAGGGAGGGTGGATATGTTACTTCATGCTGTTATAACTGTTGTTCTAATTAACGGACATCCGTCTATCAATGGTTAGGCGGATGGTTAGCGAGTATCTATAGACTTGTTAGTTATTATCTTTCGCTGCAATTGCGTCACCCCCAGGTTGTTCCCTTTAGATGCATTAAGACTTGCTGAGTACCCCTAGGGTCTCACACGATAAATATTTGGTTTAGGTGGATAGGTATACTCTTAGGAAGGCTACTGGGTCGAGGAGACCGAGTATGGTGGCAACGACTATCAGGTGTATAGTTTCCAGGGATGGAGATCCATGAGATCTGTGGGTGGGATGTGCTTATTTCCATGGCGGTTATCTCTTGTGATTTTGAGTTATACCATGATCATATCTTTATCATATTCAACTATTCTTGGCAATCCAGAGGTTTCTTAAGGCACTATGGTGAATTATCATTTGTTGTCGTGCTTCATATCTTGTTGAACTCCATATCCGCAAAGGTTCTATTTGATACGAGAGATTGCATCTTTGCATATGGGATAGCTTTGCATAAATGTATGAGTTATCATCGTTTCTTATCCAAGATCCACTTATCTTTTCAACTGATGATCCAAATGTCTATGTGAACAAGTCGACATATCTTTTACTCATCTGAAGGTCTAGATAATATATTCTTTCTATGAATCTCTTCTAAGACAAATCCTTGCTCTTCGTGTTGATCTTTCAAAGAGCGTTGAGCTCTGAAAGTATTTCAAGCATTTGCTCGTTTCTTTTGCCTCATGAACTTGGTATTCTTAAAATATCTTTATAATTCTTGGTGGTATATCGTGATGATATGCTTTCCTATTCTATATCAATGGGAGAGCATGTAATATCATTTTTGGCTCATCCTCTCAAGCTTCGTGAATGCAGCTTGCGTGCAAAGTTCTCAAAGTGGGAATTCCGAATTTTTCAAGTCACCTATCTCGGCCACGTCCTTCTGCTAAAGAAATTGCTACCCTTCTGGAATCATCAAGTAAATTATTAATTCTATCCTCCATATTCAACCAACTCCGGAGTTTTTCCTTGTTTTGGCAAGTTATCATCGTCATTCTGCTAAAGTTTTTCTAAAGTCTGTATATCTCTCTCGGTTATTCTCAAGAACATGGAATTCTTTTGTTCTATGACTTGTCAAGAAACCTTTTGGGAATTGCCCCTATCTTCTATCTTCAATCCTACGGATGCCATGAAGACTTTTTAGATCTCTTGTAATCCTTCTATTCAAGTTGGTGCTATCTGTTTCTCTATTTGTGGAATCTTGCAGCTGTACTCCGTATTCTTTGTTCATATCTTTTCCGATGGCCAAGGACTCCCGACATGACAACAACATCATCTTTATCTACTTTGCATCTAACAAAGTTTTTGCATCACATCCTTGTTTATGTAGAAGATTCAGGGATCCTACTTGTAAAAATCTTCATTCTAAAATTTCCGAGAGTTGGGTTGCACGATATTCCTATTCATGTGCGGAGTAATGCTTTGAGTGCGGGATGGAGTCATGACCATACCACTACTTTTATCATTCTCTCTTGTACATTGAGTTGGTGGATTAATGCAATTTCACTTATTCCACGGAAGTTGGAAGTGGCCTTTATCTTTTGATACTTCCACTTTCGTACTTGTTTTTCCGAAGGGTTCTCTCAAGAGTGTAATCAACAATCTCTTGTTGGTGATCGTGTCTAATTCAAGTTGGAGCAAAATATTCAACGATCTGGTGGATGCAAATTCAAAATCTTCTATGTCCTCTTCTTTTGACCGGACCTCGTCATCGTCAGACAAGATGGATCGAAGATATCTCTAATTTCCATTTGTAAATTCTTTTTATCTTGGTAAATCCATTTATGACCGATGACATCAGTCACAAAATATATTGCAATAACCTCATGGTTAAGGGAAGCAATAAGCATCTCTATTATAACCTCCAGATCTATAATATTCAACTCCTTGTCAGGATTCCACCATAAATAGCATCACCTCCTCCTCTTGAAGATATATCGACGCACCTCAATGCCGTGATCCTTTGGTTCTTATCGGTGCAAGAAGAATCAGGTTCGAGAACTCCTAACCCAAATCCTTTAGTTGTTATCAAGAACTCTATTGTTTGAAGACAATATGGTTTTCCCCAAACTTCATTTCTTAAATCCGATGGAAGAAACAATGCTATTTTTATAGTGCTTGATACTTCTCCAAAGTCACTCTTTTCTTCCGGTGAAACAAAGAATCATCTTCACGTGCATCTGTTGATCTTTAAACCCATCGATGTGTCTATCCTTCAGTTTGAAGTGGGGAGATTACCGTCCTTTCATTGAAGTTCCCCTTATAGCAACTCTTTCAAAATTCTATATGGCCAAAATGCTATATTCCACAACTTTCGGGTATCAAGGAGAATATATTCTCCTTGATACATCACCTTTTCATAATTCTTTCAAGAAGTGTTTCTATTCTTTTATCGTGTTCTCGAGAACACCGAAGCTATGTTCATCCTATATTTATCAGCTCACAACAATTCTCCAGGTTCTTTAAGCCTCCTGTCTCTATGAAGCAAAACGCAAGAATCGCAACAAGTCTAGCAAGTTTTGCAAGGTGTATTGGTCGCACCATTATGTTGATGAATCAACTTGGGAACACGAGGAGCACCTTCGTTTCGAACACCCGACTTCCCCTTCTGCCTTTTTCTTTTTCCTAGGAATCTCGGGGAGAGATTCTTGTTTACTAGGGGAGAGTTGTAGCATCCCAATTGTCTAACAATTGCAATGCTACTTGCCTAGTCTATATATTGCTACTTTCTACATATAATTGTCACATCATCATTATATTATGCTCATGTCATCATCCCACATTGCAGTTGAGCATCATATAAAAACCTTTCCATTTGGTTCTTAATCGCATCATGCATTTATCTATTAATTGTATTTGCTTCTTGATATATTGTAGTTGACACTTGATATATTGCTTGATGCCCAAATTGAGGTGGGGCATACCTCCTTAAATCCTTCTGTCCACTAACATAACATGTTTCATCTTGCTATATTAATCCACCATGCATATATATATGTGGGCTCTTATTTTGTTGTTGTTCTAATTCTTGCCCATGTGTAGTATGTATGGATCCAACTTTCTTATGTCAACTATCCATTCTAATCTTGCCATATCATTTCTTCTTCAATTTGTTTTCGGTGATGATATCTCCATTTTGTTTTGCGGATCTCCTAATTCTTACCATCTTGGACACTCTTATTCCTATATTTATTCTAATTCCTAGCTACCTATTCTAGCCATGTGTGCATATACACATACCCACTAGTATATATTTTCTCTCTAGCTAAGCCTCTCACCGTGGCAATCTCAACCCCAACTAGCTAGATCACCCAACGACCTACCTAATCGCGGTCAACCATGCCCAGCTAGCTAGCCCCATGTTATTCTCTCTTTCTGAACCTGACCCAGAACCCAGCTGCACCGAACCATTTTTCCCTCTGTCTCGATCGCACCAGCTGGAGGCTGACCTGGTTCCCTGTTTTTCTTCTCCCTGGCTGTTGCCTTGATCGCTTCCTCTGCATAAAGTGAGCTGCAAGGACAGAATCTTCCTCATCCTCACACAGATCGGCATCTCTCCCCTCTTCTTCTACTCCTCCAAGCCACTCGCCACCGACGCCAACGCCGCCATGTACGAGTCGCCTATCTCCTCCTTCGACCCCTAGAGCAGCTAAGCTGGGGACACCATCACCTCCTTGTTGTCAATCTCTTCTTCCTAGAGCAAGGCAGCAAGCAGCCGCAGCCGGAAACGCGACGCCGTCTATGCCGCCGTAGACACCACCGTTGTCCACCTTGCAGCACTGCCGGCCGCAGCCTCTCCAGCAAGCCCATATGCACCCGACGCCCCATGGTGAGCTCACTTGCTGCCCCTCTCTTCCTCTGGTCCATCCCGTACCCCTAGCACGACACCTACAGGGCAGAAGTGTGTTATCGCTGCAATTCCTTGCCAGTTTTTGAGTTCTTAAAGGCGAGATCAACGAATATGGAAGTACTGCGTCATACCCCTTTGAACCCTCTCTCTAGCACCAAAAACCTCGCCCAAATCCGTCTACTATAGCTCCTAGAATCATCCGCCCAACATCAGCCAAACTCGTTGTCAAATCTTGGTCAGTTTCATCAGTCTCAGCACTCGTTCCAGTCACTGTTCCTCGAGGTTATCCCGCTATTCTGCTACTCCTCCGACATTGAGCCAATGTAAGAAGATGTAAAAGGTACCACTGGTATCATCCCGGTGAAAACCGATCTAGAATTCGAGCTCTGCGCTGCTCCTAGTGATCTGCCAAAGTTCACTGAAACCTCTGTTAAACTGACTCGGTTTTCAGAAAATTCAGAGAAGAGTTTTTAACATTTTCATGCTGACAAAACCCCACTAGAACAGCGTGTTCCCCTCCGTATCTGTGAATTCCGTAAACATGAAAGTTGTAGACCTAGTCTTTGTCTACAAATCACTCTTCTGCAGCAAACCCTAATTCGTCCGAGATTGGATTCCTGGACCAATCCAAGACAGAAAATGTTAACAGTCCTCTGTTCTAGTTTTTCCTATTATCACTTGGCCTCCAAAATCACTCCAGAACTCGTACTCCAAAGTTGTAGAGCTCATCATCCTCTACAACTATGTTCTTATAGAAAATTTCAGATTCACAACAGATATCTCTTCACAGTCATTCAAAATTAGAATATTTTAACCAAACCATGCATTTCAAACATGAAACTTGGACCACATTTTAAAATATGTTCTGTACTGTTTTGAGAAAAACTCAAAACATCAATTTTGTTTGGTTTTAAATTCTGAACATGAATATGACCTCTGTTTATATTTGATGCATCTTAAAAATATCAAATGTTTTGGGAATATTATAAATGCTTTGTTCAATATTTAATAACAATTTCAAATTCATAATTCCAAATAATACAAATAATATATGATTCTTGATCAAAAAATGTGAGGAATTAAAATATTCCATCCAAATAATTCTTGAGCAAATTAAAAATTTCTAAATAATTTAAATGCTATTAATGCCTTTATCTTAAATAATTAATAACATTAATTCCATAATTCCAAATTTGACAAATAATATGTCTAAATCGATCAGCGCGACGAGCCCATTCTTTTTATGCATTACCTGATATGAATTGAAGCATGCATCATATAAATATTATGTATACAGCAATGTTTATGGGAGCCAAACATGACTAAAAACTTAATAAAATGCTAGGTTATGCCATGTAAATTGTGCATCATTCCATCATGGCATATTTGTTTGCTTGTTGCATTTTATTTATATGATTGTGCAATGTATTTATTTTGGCCCCTTGTGTGTTTGGTTCTTATCCGGATAGACACTGAGCAAGGAGAATACTAGGAGCCTCAGGAGTATCATCCAGATCCTTCCTATCCTGTAGCAGAACTGTCAGGAAAGCAATTCCACATGCTTGCATACATATAGTACCTATTGCTTCTATCTTATTCTTGCATCATGGAGTCGTGAATGCATTAGTTTGAATCCCAAGTACTACATAGCCTATACTTTTAAAACCCCACCGAGCTTGTTCCTCCATCCCATGAGCCACTACTACAGGAGTTGTTTGAGCCATGCGAGTCATAGAACAACATGTGTAGGGTTTGTGAGTGTCTAGTGGAAAGCGAGGTACCTAAACAACTTAACCTGAGTAGTAATGGGATAACTAATGAAAGAGGCACCGATGGACAATATCTGTTATTTGGCTTTTATGTCCACTTGTGTCCCGTAGGACCCCGAGTACTTGATTCATGTTCCTTGACTATTCGCACTATCCACATCCGGGAGGACTTGTGGACCCCCCTAAGCGAGAGCTTGATTCATTTCTATTTCTTGGGGCCACAAACTAGTTTGGGGTTTTATTTACTATGTTGTACTTGTAACATGTTACTATTTTGGATCGTGGAATGTTTTCGCGGTATCGACAAGCCCAGTCACACTTTCGGGTTCCTAGTCATTTATAGCCACTGACACAAACCTTGGGTCCCTCTTGGAGCCGGCCAACTTCGTTGCGGGTAGCTTAATGGGGTGGCCCCCTGAAATATTTTATGAATCCTGGGATCGCTTTGTCGTGAATGCCTCGTTGGGTTTTGATTTGGTTTTTCCAAGGTTGATCGAGTGCGTGTTGCTATTTGTGCACCCCTGCAGGGTAAATCTTTCTGAAAGCCGTGTCCGCGGTTATGGACGACTTGGAGTACAGTTTCTCGATCATAGACAAGCATAACTAAAGTACCGTGTTTAATTTGACTAAATATCTGATTAGTAATTAGTGCAATACTCATGGAATGGTTAATAAAACTGCCAATGGATGGGTTGTTCGTCCGCCTTCTCGTTGGTAAGCGAGAGGGAGGATGGATATGTTACTTCATGCTGTTATAACTTTTGTTCTTTAACGGACATCCATCTATCAATGGTTAGGCGGATGGTTAGCGAGTATCTATAGACTTGTTAGTTATTATCTTTCGCTACAATTGCGTCACCCCCAGGTTGTTCCCTTTAGATGCATTAAGACTTGCTGAGTACCCCTAGGATCTCACACGATAAATATTTGGTTTAGGTGGACAAGTATACTCTCAGGAAGGCTACTTGGTCGAGGAGACCGAGTATGGTGGCAACGAATATCAGGTGTAGAGTTTCCGGGGATGGAGATCCATGAGATCTGTGGGCGGAATGTGCTTATTTCCGAGGCATCTTATGCCAATTTGCTTCTTAATCCGTACTCTGATCTTGTTTTCCGCTTCCGCTTGATACTCTGTTGCGTGATGTTTGAGGATGTATCCTAAAATATTATCTAGGATATTTGGATCTTGCCGTATGGCGTTGCAATATTTCTATTTCTTTTAGATGGTGTGACTCTGATGTCTATTGTAAGTCGCAGGCATACATACTCATTTGTGTATGTCGTGGTTGCGTTACCTGTCGCTTATGTCGCTCGCTCTTGTCCTGATGTTCTTGAAAGTGGATAAGGTGGTAGGCCGGTACCATGCCCTACTCTGCTTCGATGGGCCTACACGTGGGTGGCCTTGGGCCTCCGCGGTAGAGTCACTTATCCACTTTTGGTTCGTCCAGGCTTGAACTTAGAGCGTAATGTCCGAGGTATTACAGCAAGGCAGAGCAACCGCCCATGCGGTGGATATGCAGGCCGTGGGCACAACGCCCGCGATGCGGCAGTTGTCACCAGCAAAAACCGCGAGCCGGTCGGCGAAGCTGGAAAAGGCCAAGAGCTCCCCAAGTCCCGCCTATCCGGCCGGCTAGGACCGCTCGAGCTAGAGGAACAGCAAGACGCGCGCACGCGAATTAACTTGCTGGTCCAATCACGCGGGCGCGAGGAAGAAAGTCTAGCGGGTCCAAGATGCTTCGGACCATGCATTCGGAATGAATCGTTTCTAAAGAGATTTTTGCTCCCAAGGGATACGCCAAAATACAACGGCTCGGTCAAGCCGGAGGACTGGCTGGTGGACTACACCAACGTCGTGGGCATCGCAAACGGCAACCACCGGGTAGCAGTACGCTACGCACCTCTCATGCTCCTCGACTCAGCCAGGACATGGCTCAACAGCCACCCCGACAACAACATCAATGTCTGGATCGATTTCGAGCAGGCGTTCGTTCGCAACTTCACCGGCACCTACAAGTGCTCGGGCCGACCCGGTGAGCTTGCTCTTTGCGTACAGGGCCCGGATGAATCCGATCGCTCCTACATCACCCGATGAACGAGCATGCACAACTCCTATGAGAGGGTACGCGAACACCAGATGGTTGACTTCTTCATCAATGGCTATAGAGACGGCACTATGCTCAAGCACAAGCTTCACCGAGTGGAACCCACAACCATGGCACAGACCATGGCCATCGCGGACAAGTGCGCCACCGCCGACGCGGAAATGAAAAGATCCGTCCGGGTGGACGACCAAGGGCAAATAATCGTCGACGTCACCGTAGATCGACGCCAGCCAGAGGGAAATGGCCATAATTCCAGGCGGCACAACAATCGCCACGGCAAGAGAAAGGATGACCAACCGGATAACCAATATAGTTCCAGGTAGGTGGCGGCAGTGCAGGAGGATCCGGCTGCAGGCGGAAGCCGGAGACAGAAGCCCGATGACTGGCCTCCGAGGCCCAAGTACACCATCGAGTCGATGCTTGATGGGACATACAAGTTCCATAGCGGAGGCAACAAACCAGCTACACATACCACACGCCAGTTCACCTGGACGAAGAAAATGGCGGAGATTGCTAGCGCAGCAGCTGGACAGGTGCCACCTCCTCCATCTGGCGGGCCGCCAGGCGATCGCAATAACCAGCATCGAAGGGAATATGATGATAAAAACTACCCTCAACACGTGGCGCACCTGGGTTGTGGTAGTACCGCTCTGTGTCGGCCGGGTCGCTGAAGTCCCTGTCCAGCACAACGAAGCTCCCTATTGTCACGCCACAGGAGCGGATGTCAGGAACCTCGGCGCGAAGCTGGTCATAGCTGGTCCCTTAGCGAAATCCGTAGGAAAGGCTCCACAGATCCACATTCGTTTACCAGGACGTCAGCAGCGCCAACACCATCTTCGTGCCGCCATGAGCCGCCCACTCCCGGCCCACGTTCATGAGGTCCGGAGCACCCAAAAGACGCTCGGCCAAGAAATCCATGGTGGCAGGCGGGGCAGCTTCGGGCCATACGTAGTCATAAACTTTGAGAGCAGTGGGACGAAGCCGGTTCGCCTCCTCACTGACGACCGCCACCAGCTCCCCTGGGTGGAGATCTCGATATGGATCCGTCTCTGGAATCTGGCCAAGCGCCTGATCTGTCGCCTTAGGATACTGAGCTGCAGCCGGGAAAAGAAACAATAATTAATACTGACCGCAAAGGGCAAATCGGAAAAATCGGCTTAAGTTGAGGGTACTTACTGACAACGATCTCAGCGATCTGGTAAAGCTCTGACAGTGCCGCCGCCTCCTTGGCCTTGGAAGCTTTGAGAGCATCATCCTAGGTGGCATAGAGCTTCTCCAAATTCTTCAGCGCATCGGCCTGGATGTTCGCCACCTTCTTAGCTTTGCCGGCCTTGATCTGCATCTACTGCTACTGTGCAGTCAGCTAGGCAATCTGGTCTTGGCGGGTCTTGTTGGTCTCCTCCAGCCGAGCGATCTCCCCCTTCATTCGGGCCACCTCGCGGTCTCGATCCGCTAACAGATCTGTAGGAGGGTAACCAATACTCAATAAGAAGCGTGAGAAATCGCGGAATCGAGAATATACGACGGAGCAAGCAATCTTACGGCCCAAGTCCCGCGAGGTCTTGGTGGCGTCAACAAGAGCCCTCTGCGTAAAAGAGAAGTGAGAACGAGGCACGGTGCAAGACGCGAGCAAAGCATCAAGATTGGCAACATAACACATACCTCGACGGAGGCCCCCAGCGCCTTGGCTTCGCCGAGCCCCTGCTCCAGCGCCTCCACCAGCTGGCGAGCCTGGCCAATGTCCAGAGGCGTCGCCTCTGACAACTACGCCAGGAGGGTGTCCAACGACGGTGCAGCCCGAGCCGGCGTCCAGCCGTTGACCTGGAGCTCATTGTCGCTCAGTGAAGTCATGGAGGGCCTGACCTCCGGCTAGACAGGGGCCTCCGGCTACGGCACCTCCACTGGCTCCTCCACTCGGCAGGCGCTAGATTCAGCACTCACCATCGAGCCGGGGGGACACATGGCCGTGACGGCGCGGCCAAGCAGAAGACCCTCAACAAGCCGAGAGATGGCCCCGGCCCGGTGAAGCATCACAGGCGTAGCCGGCGGCACCACCTCCGCCGCATCCGCAACAGCCCCAACAGACTGAGCAGATGTCGCCTCGGGGGCTGGAGCCAGCGCGGCCTTGGGAGCCGAAGCTGGCGCGCTTGCCTCCATAGCAGGAGGAGGGGCAGACTCGGTGGCAACGGTCGTGGAGCCGGGCAAGGCCATCACCTCGCTGCAGAAAACACAAGGAATGAGCAACGCATATACGAGCAAGTCAACACAAGTACGAGGAGAACAGAAGCACTTACCTGGTAATGCTCGGCATGATGGCCGTGGGATGGGGGCGGCGTGTCTTCTTGGCGCTGCCTCCGGCCGGAGCAGTGCTATTGGGGGCATGTAACACCCCCGGGATTAGGGTTAAGTAAACCTCGAAATATCCTCCGAGATAGACTTAACTCCAACCTCAGAGACTCACAGTATATGATTCGGTGGCATTACATAACACAGGGATTTAACAACATAATTTTAAACTCTTCATAGAGTACGATATCAGATTATTACAAGCTAGGGGCACAGACCCATCATTACACCAAACAACGAAAGAAAATTATGTTGTTCTACACAACAAACTTAACAAAGGTCCTAAGAGGCCATAAACATAAGCGACGTCCAACCCATAGTCCTTAGGCTACTACATGGGACTCCCAACTACTCGTCGATGTCAACGTAGAAGCCACCTTCAGTTGCGGCTGTCGGCAAGACTTCGATAACCTAGTATCTACATGCTCTGTCTAGAAAAGCACTCTCTGGATTTTCTTTGCATAAAGCCAAGTTTATTTATAAACGAGAGAGGGAGAAGAGGCTCGTCTACACAGAATACTTTCAAAATAGGGTAAGAGAACGATAACTCTATCTTGAACATCTGAACTTGTTAACCAGGTACATTTCAAGTCCTCATCTAGGATCACCCCCTCGAACCCCCGAGGAAGCATCGTTAAGCACACGTGGATCAACAGATTTTATTTATAGTTAATGTTATCTATGATCTTAGAATTTGGTCACCAAGCGTTCATAACCATGAACATGGCTTTTCGAAAAGATTTAACCCGGCAGGGGTGTACAACTTTACCCACACGCACCAACCAACTCTTAATGCCAAATTATTAACCCTCTTCCTTGGAAGGTCGGCAGAGGGTGGTTGACCACGACCTTTACCTTTCTTTCGCTGAGACCATGAGTCACGCCGTAAGGAGGGTTCCGCCATAACGGGTCAAATCCCGAAGCCGGTCCCTAGAGATTTGAGGCAAGGTTGGTTTACCAGGGGCGCTATCTACTCCAAGCAACCCCGACCATGCTTACCTACCTTTTATGATGCACCTCCTTCACCTCCTCCTTCGAAAACATTTTCAATGCATATGCCAAATGGAAAGCCTGAACTATGTGACTCAAGGAATTTACTAGGAAAGTTAGTTAGTCGAGGGGTTTTCCAGGCCCCGTGTGGTTGTACGCTCGTCTCCGTTCCAAAGGCAAGAACTCGGTTCCTAGTAGTGGTGAGCATAGGACTACAAAAACCACACCCAACGTGGCCTCCCATGCAATCCTTAGCATACTTATCGGTCACCTCCAATCATGTATCCACCTCCTACCTTTCTAGATTCTTTGGCATCTCCGATTCATCATCATCGAGATGGATCAGGCGTAAGTACTAAGCATGGCTAAGCTTGACCATCGAACAAGCTCTAGCAACGCTCACCTGCTATACTTAAGTATGCTAGGAGTAGTGGATCGGGTGTATAAGGCTACAACAGGGAAACTATGCAGCAGATAGGTAACTCTAGCTACTGACAAAAGACCACATTGGAATGGTGTGCAACATAGAGAGAAAGTAAATACTATGTAAAACATAGGTTCAGAATGAGAGGCTACGCTTGCCTTGTCCTTCAATAGACATATATGGATCTTCAGTGTCGTTGACTTAGGTCTCGTGCCGGGATCCTATCGTGAAGAAGCAATACCGAAAAAAAGAGCAACAATCAATATCTCGAACCATGTAATCCACAAACACATGAATGATATGCCAGTTTAAAGTTATCATGGCAACCCTAGGATTAACGCCAAATTAAATGGGTTTGGAGTGCCGAGGGCTTGGCATTCCATCGATCCCATATGCAATTAGGGGGGTTTCAATGTTCCTCTAACTAGATAGGGTTTAGGTTGATCAACAATGCATGATTGTATTTTCAAATTGTAGATCTCATTTTTCTAAACATTTTGATATATTATTCATATTTTTCTAATTAAATATGAATTATTTATGAATTTTATAAGATTATAATAATTTATGGAATTATTGAAACAATTTAAAAAGATTTACTGCATCACGCTGACGTCAGCACAGTGGTGGGGGTTATTTTCCACCGGGTCTGGGGCTAGCCATAGTGGCTGATTGATGGGCCCTGTGCCACATCAGCAGCCACGCTGGCGAAGCTTGGTCAACGGCCACGTCAAGGCCACGCGGGCGCCACCTCATCACCACCTGGGCGCCACATGGGCTCGCTGGAGGGCACGTCGGCCGGCGGTGCTAGGGAACAAGCGGAGCTGCGTGGAGGGCTGCGTTCGACGCGCCTCATCGAGGTGAACCTGGGAGTGGTGGCTCCGCTGGTTAAAGGTCGCCGGAGACGTGACTGCGCCGGTGAGCGGCAGAGGCAGACGGCGGTCTGCGGGGTGGCTCATCAAAAACGGAAGCTCACCCTGAGTCTACTGCTGGTGACGGAGAGGCGGGAGACAGACCGGATCAATGGCGAAATCCACGGCGGAGCACGTCGGCGTCGGGGAAGAAGTGGCTGATGCAGACGATTGCGAGCGCCCGGGCTTGATTCCTTCAGCGAGGAGGAAGATGGTGACGAGGGAAGCTTCCGGGACCATCGGCTGGGTCTGGGATGGCCGGAGACGGCGGGGCGACGCGGCGGCCGGAGCTAGGGTTTCGGCCCTGGGCGGGAGCGAGAGAGGGAAAGCATGGGAGGGAGAGAAAGAAGCACAGGCAAAGAGGGACACGGCGCGGCGGTCTTATCCTCCTCCAGGCAGCGACAGACAGCGTAGAGCGGGCGGTGGAGATCGATGGCGGCGACGATGACACCGAGCAGCTTCCAGCTTGGAGAAGGCGATGGAATTTTTGCGAAAACCCCCTCGCAAAAACCGGAGATCAACCTGCAGTCCAGATCGGCGGTCCTGGGGCAGAATCTTGTAGAGAAATCCCTAGGTTTTATTAAAACCTTTGTTTTCAGTATAAATATCTCAATTTATTGGAATTTGAACCATTTTCAATAGGGAAAAGGCAAGGGCACTTTTTTAAATACCAGAATATTACCAAACTTGAATTTTGGTGCATATTTGAATCCATTTGCACATATTTGAGGGTTTTGTACTTGTATTTTGGTTCACACACTTGGTCACCTACATATATTTTATTGATTTGAACAGATGCATGCAATGCTTAAGTACTAATTACATATAGCACAAACTTGGGTTGTTATAGCTCTACCCCCCTTACAAGAATTTCGTCCCGAGATTCCTAAGTTTTAGAAAAGAAGGCAGGGTACTCAGATCAAAGACGATCTTCTCATTCCCAGGATGCTTCGTCCTCAGAGTGATGAGACCACTAAACTTTCAGGAACTTGATGCTTTTTCGACGAGTCTTACGCTCAACTTCATCAAGGATACCAACAGGATACTCTCGATATGTTAAGGGTTTGGTGATCAACACCACGAACATGATCTTTGAAACAATGCTTGAGTTGAGACACATGAAAAACATCAAGCACCTCAGGGAAATTTGCAGGCAACTCCAATTGATATGCGAGCTTACCACACTTGGAAAGGACACGTAAAGGACCAACATAGCGCGGAGCCAGTTTGCCCTTCGTACCAAAACGATGGATACCCTTCAACGGAGTGACTCGGTGATAAGCTTGATCACCAACTTCATTTCAACATGTTGGTGGTGACGATCATGATAACTCTTCTGATGAGACTGAGCAGTTTTCAAACGATCTCGTATAATACAAACTTGTTCTTCTGCTTCCTTGATCATATCCGGCCCAAAGAGATTTCTTTCGCCGGTTTCAGACCAATTCAGAGGAGTACAACATGTTCTTCCGTATAAGAACTGGAAAGGTGCCATGCCTATACTAGACTGATAACTATTGTTGTAGGAGAACTCAGCAAAAGGTAAGCATTTCTCCCACCTCTTACCAAAAGATATGACACATGCACTAAGCATGTCTTCAAGGATTTGATTCACCCTTTCGATTTGACCACCGCTGCTAGGATGATAAGATGTACTGGAAGATAAGTGAGTTCCCATAGCTTGTTGGAAACTTGAACAAAACCTTGAAGTGAACAAACTCCCTCAGTCGGAGACAATTTTCTTCGGAACTCCATGAAGGACCACTATCCGAGAGATGTACAATTCAGCCAACTAATTAGCAGTAATACTCTCACGGACAGGTAAGAAGTGAGCAACCTTGGTCAAATAGTCGACAATTACCCATATGGCATCATTTCCCTTTTGAGTCTTGGGAAAGCCAGCGATGAAATCCATACCAACTTCATCCCTTTTCCATTCAGGAATGTGGTGCGGTTGTAGCAGACCAGCGAGTCTTTGGTGTTCAACCTTGACGTGACGGCAAACGTCACATTCAGCAACAAATCGAGCAATATCTTTCTTCATACCTGACCACCAGAAT
Source organism: Avena eriantha (assembly GCA_910589775.1). Taxonomy (NCBI): domain Eukaryota; kingdom Viridiplantae; phylum Streptophyta; class Magnoliopsida; order Poales; family Poaceae; genus Avena; species Avena eriantha. Next base: position 200,232,904 of record OU342740.1, read on the forward strand.
CTTTGTCGGAGATCCCGATACATCTTGTGAAGGGAATATGCCCGAGAGGCAATAATAAAGTGGTTATAATCTTATTCCATGATTATGATAAATGTTTATTTTGCATGCTATAACTGTATTAATTGGAAACATTAAGACATGTGTGTTTAATAAACAAAATACAAAGTTCCTAGTAATGCCCCTCATATAAACTAGCTCATTGATTAACAAGATGATCAAGGTTTCCTGATCATGGACATTGGATGTTGTTAATAACGAGGTCACAACATTCGTGGAATGATGTGATGAACATTCATCCGAAGTATAGCATTATGATGAAAGTCATTATGTTTATATTGCTATAACATCATACGAAGTAATCTTAGTCCTTAGAACATGAGATCATGTTAATCACTGACACCGGAAGAGTATCTTGATAACATCAAACGTCACACCGTAACAGGCTGACTATAAAGGTGGGTTCGGTGCTACAAAGGTGTTATGTTGAGGCTCATGGATCAAGAGTGGGATTTTTCCATCCCGATGACGGATAGATATACTATGGGCCCTCTCGATGATACCACGATAAGATAGCTTGCGAGCAAGTGATGTGATCACTAGAATGTTATATCACGGGAACGAGAAAAGAGTGCATGTTGGTAACGAGATCAAACTAGGTATTTGGAAGCCAATGATCGAATCTCGTTCATGTAATATATCGCGAGAGAAAGGGATTTAGTTACGACATTAAAGGTTCACACGATCACAAGAGTCATCGTTGAATATGCGGGAGTCAGTACGGATCTCTAGGTCCCGCTGCTGATTATTGATCGGAGAGGGGTCTCGATCATGTCGGCATTATTCGTGAACCGTAGGGTGAAACACTTAAGGGATACCGACACCATTTGGAGCAAATATGTTTCAGCTAAAGATTTAAGAAAGCGGTGGAATCATTTCGATGGAAACCAGATGTGTTTCGGGTGAAATTGCTGAAACTGGTTCTGCATGTGATATTGAAATGTTGCAGGGGGTTTTATGTGAATGTTTGTTAATTAAAATAATTGACAAAATTCTGAATAAAATAAATAAAATAGTTTTATTTAATGAGAGCTTGCATTAAATTTGGTGGAAATTTAATGCATGTGAGTGGAAGTGTGAGTGGAGGCATATTTATGTGAGTGGAGCATCCACCACATGAATGATGGAAGAGGTGGGGGCACCACCATGGCTTCCACCCTCTTCCCTATAAAAGGCACCCTCTCCTCCTCACAACACACACCTCCTCGTGAAGGATCTCTCTCCCCCTCTAGTTATTCCCCATGGTGTCGGATTAGCGAGATACATGTTCCCGGTGGCTTTATCTGGAAAGGAGTTGCTGCTTCCGCTGCTTTGCTGGAGCGAGGGACGGAGGTTGTCGGGGTACCAGACGTGTGTGCGATCACAGATGCACCGCTGCTTTGCGGTAGTGGACTTGGTGGTGCTAGACTTGCTGGAGCTGGATCTGATGGACATGGTGGAGCCGGACCTGCTAGACTTCATCACGATCTTGAGATCGGAAAGTGTACGACTACCTCATCCATGAGTTCCCACTCATTAACAAAGCTTTGTTGTCTCCGAGGGTAAGTTCTCTATGGATGTATATCCACCCATTGCTTGTATCTAGTAGATAGATCTTGGCATATAGTTCCCATAGTAGGAAATTTTTTGTTTTCTATGCTGTGAACCCAATAGTGGTATCAGAGGCTGATCTATGCGTAGGTGCTTTGCACGGATAGTACACATATGTTTATATGTGGGCGATGATGATCATGTTATTGCTTCTTTCATGTATTTTGGATATTGGTGGCATAGTGGGACAAAGCGGCGCGGACCAACCTTACATGTCATCGCACATGAAACCGGTTCCACGACTGACATGCAACTAGTTTTGCATAAGTGGCTGGCGGGTGTCTGTCTCTCCTACTATAGTCAATATCTGATTTACAACGAGTTGCTAATAACTTGGTTATCCTCGTTGTGGTTCCATGTTAGTAGGTAAGACCGGTTGTATCTCTGAAAGCCATAAGCCACGTAAAACTTGCAATGGATAAATTAGAGGCGTCTAGTTTAGATCGTTGCTACGATAGTGTCATGATATGGTAATGTTGTAAGTAGATGTATGATAGATACTCTTACAACACACTTAACGTGTAAGTTCCATAGACCTTGGCCTTACACACAAAGGAATGATAGAGATCATACCACGATGCATATGATAGAGATCAAATGCATCGACCATATCATCCCACTTTACACATTAGATGTTTGCATCTTATATTGCTAGTTTGGTGTTTTTAGTAGCATTGTAACATGATCACTCATTTAAATATCAAGATAAAATGTGTTCTTCCTTAAGTATGCACCGTTTTATGGATCATGTTTCGAGACATCACTTGATGATCGGGTGTACTCGACTCTATGCTTTCTTACAACGGGTGTAAGACAGTTTTACACACGCAAATACTAAGGTTCTTACTTGGCGACCCTAGCATGTATAGACATGGCCTCGAAACACAGACCGAAAGGTTAAGCATGAGTCATATAGTTGAGGTGATGCCCATATTCTTGCTTGCCTTTGAAGCTACACGGACTCACGTGATGATCGGACCTGGTGTAGTGGATTTGGTTCATGTAATCACGAAAAAGGCATGAGGGCTGTCATTTTTGAGTGGTAGTTCATTTCTAATTTGCATTAGTCGAACTCAATTTGTCATAAACTAAATCGAAGTGAATTTGCATAATTTGTTGTAGTCATTGGCATCTATTCACTACCTTATGCTTAGTTTTAATTGAGATAATAGAACTATAGAATTCTAGATATTTACTTTACGAACTAGTATCATATTGTTTTGAATGTCAATTTAAGGTTTAGAAGTCATATTGCAAACTTTCAGCAAACTCTATTTACTCCATGAAGTTTAATAAGTAGTATTAAATCAAGAGTAAGAATTCCAATGTTAGTATCTAAAGTATCATGTTTGCCTCCATGATTATTGATATTCAAAAGTTGTTTTAATATCAAGATTATCTAGGAGCTGAAAAATTATTTCAGAAACCATCATGTGTGGAAGATATTGTGATATCTGAAACAATGTTTTTGGTTGCATTATTATAGAGTATAATTTAGCACAATACATGTTCTCATATTGTATGAGAATTTGTGAAGGATGGAGATGCTAGGCATCTAGATCTCCCAAAAAGGTTTTGGGAACAAACATTATACTCGTGATTCTTCCTTATAGGATATAGTAGCTTGATCATGAAAGTTTTCATGATAAGGATGAATATAATATGTAGGTAAAATGTTTACTACACTAATAGATTACTAAAGAATGGAGTTTTGAAAGAACACAAAACATTTGATGACGGTGATCCACTTAAAAGTGCAAGTCCAAAGGTATTAGTATTTGACTATATACACTTTGTACTATGTGTCATGTGAATGACACCACTATTGATGTTGATAGATTCTTTTAAAAGAAAAGGAATTGTTGAAAGAGAATCTATAAAATATTTGGCAGAAAAGAAAAGGTTGGAGATGTCAAACTTAGGTATATAGAGGATATACATGTTATGGTTGTATTCCTTGCTTGTTAAACAATGTGGTTCTGAGCTATTGGATACCGGTATTGGATCCCGAATTGGTTGGTGTGAAGTGTCATACAGAGAAACACAATTCATGAACCGCAACGACCTAAGTAACTGGCAAAAGAATAAGGTATGATGTTCATCGAAAACAAATAAAGTGTTATTGTGTTTTTCGTTATCGTCAAACCCAGCCTTCCAGATTTATTTTAATAATTGTTATTTTGTTTCGGTATTATCAGAACAATGGTTGTTCAAATAATTACCGTATTCCATAAAGGATGGATGAACGTTTACAAGTCTAGTTGGAGAAATCACATCCATAAACATTGTTGCTAAAATTTCGTAAGAATAATGATTGGAAGATCACTTATGAAGTGACATCGCTGTTTGAATTATATTGAAAAGTAAACATGAAGAAACTCCATGTTGATGGATTTTTGAAGTCTTTTGATTTTGATCAATTCACACTTGTGAAACTTTCCTCGAGATAATTGAAACTCCATTCATAGGCCAAAGAGGAATGGATGACTAACTTAATGGATATTATGCATGTTGACGTATATAGTCCATTATGTGTAGCCATATGCGATGGATCTTTTTGCTTCATATGCTTTCTCCAGAAATTTAAGTGAATATATCTATATATTTACTTAATAAGGAAGAAGTATGAAACATTTGAAAATTGTTCAAAGACTTTCAAGATGAAGTGAAAAATCATTGTAACAAGAAAAATAAAAGAGTTTATGATTTGATCATAAAGGAAGATATTTGAGTTACAGGTTTAGCAAAACATCTAAGATTTTAGGAATTGTTCCATGAATTTGCATTTCTCGATAGTCCACAGGAGTATGGTATGTTCGAGAGATCAAATCAAACCTTGTTTAACATGGTAAGATCAAAGGTGTCATTTATAAAACTGCCATTATGTTTTAAGGATTAAAGCTTTAGAGACTACCGCTTTTACACTAAAAACAGCACCATCGTGATCTGTTGAAATGACACCATATGAGTTATGGTTTTGGATAAAACCCGAATTGTCTTTTCTTAAATTTTTGTATGCTATGCATAAGTAAAATGTTTACAACCAAAGTCGGATAAGCACGTCTTTGTAGGTTATCCCAAAGAATTTGTTGGGAATTTCTCCATAACACCAAGGACAAAAGAGTTTGTCGCTTGGAACGTCAAGTTTCTTTAGAAGGAATTTTTCGTGAAAAGTTAAGTGGGAAGACAATAGAACTTTTATAAGGTTGTTGAACCTTAGCTATATGTGTTAAGTAGCGCAGCGCCGGAAAGTGTCCTAGTGGCGGCCACAATGCTCATTGCTCCCGTGATTACAAAGGGTGTGATCTTGGAGATTAGAGTTCCTATTGAACCATGTGGGTCGGTAAGAATCAAATAGTAAGATTTGAAATAGAAGTCGTTATTGTGTTTACAATGATGAACCGACTACATGCAAAGAAGCGATGATGGGCCCTGACTCCATAAAATGACTAGAAGTCATAGAATCCGTGATAGTATCCATACACGAGAAATCAAGTTTCTGAACTTGGAATACCCTCCGGAAAGGCGTGAAGCCTATAGGTTGTGTTTGGATCTATAATGAAATAGACATGGATGTTTAACATCTATGAAATAGTCGACATGTCGGAAAGAAATTTATTGCAATGTTCAAGGAGTTGACTATGACAAGATTTTATCTTTCATAGCGATATTTAGTTTTGACGGATTAATGTAGAAACCACTACATATAATTTGGTATATGGTAGTTGAATAAACAAAACAAGGTTCTTCTAAAAACATGGTTACCTAGGACTTGTACATGACACTGTCAAGGGTTTTTTTAATTCAAATGGAAGGGCATGCAAACTTCAATAGTTGAAGTGAGCATAGCGGAGTTGGAATCTTCACCATGATGAAAATGTTAAAGGAGTTTAATTTTATCGGAGATGATGAAGATGCTTGCATTTACGAGTAATTAAGTGGGAGCGCTGAGACAAATTTCCAATACATTATGCAGAGTACATATTGATGATTGGAAATGATATATCTTTTATTAACACAAGTTAAGAATTTCACTAAAATAGGATTTCGATGAAAGACTTGGGAAAAACAAGAATATTTGGCATCAATGTCTATATGGATAGATTGAGGCTCTAATGTGGTTATGCCATACATACATATATGAGATATTCAATGGGTTCAATATGGAAACAACAAGAAAGGTTCTTGCTGCATGGAAAGGATTGTATAAAGGTTCATGTGTTTCAACACATGGTGAGTAAAATCACATGAATATTTTGATTGATTATACCATGATATGTATATATCCAGATATGTCCTATGCTCTAAATGTTATGAGCACATACCCGAATGATTCATAAGATTACCATTGGACGATAGTAAATATATTCTTATGAGCTTTGGAAGAACTAAGAATATATCATGTATAAGTGACAAATAGTTAAAGGTAGTTCATTGTAAAGTGTTACATTGATAATAGTTTTGTCACAAGATACAAATTAAATTTATCTCAATTTAGACTATGGGTGGCACAATGTAATGGAAAGGATGTTCCATGATGGATTTGGATGAGTTCCAAAGTTGAGACAATTGTGACGGATACTACAACAAAAGGCTAAGTATATGACTACTATACTAGTAGAAAAGGAGGGTATTTGTGTTAAGTAGTTTGTTATCAAACTAGGTGTGGTTCATAGTGGGATAATACTATGAAGATATATTGTATGACAATAATATCAACATATTTTAACCCGAACGAACTAAAGGTCTCACCAAAGGACCAAATTTCTACAATACCATCTCATTTGAGAATGAGTGATGCGTTGAGACGCAAAGCCATGCAAATACATACGGACCTGAAACTATCAGATCTAGATATTATGTTAACCACTAGCAAACGCCTATATTTAACACCTAGGTGTTGTATATACAGGTTTACAAACTAGATTATTGACTCTAGTGCAAGTGGGAGACTGAAGGGAATATGCCGAAGAAGCAATAATAAAGTGGTTATTATCTTATTCCATGTTTATGATAATTGTTTATTTTGCATTCTATAATTTAATTAATAGGAAACGTTAATACATTTGTGTTTAATAAACAACATACAAAGTTCCTACTAATGCCTCTCATATAAACTAGCTCGTTGATTAACAAGATGATCAAGGTTTCATGATCATGGAGAGTGGATGTTGTTAATAACAAGGTCACAACATTGGGGGAATGATGTGATGAACATTCATCCGAAGTATAGCATTACGATCAAAGTCATTATGTTTATATGGCTATAACATCATACAAGGTAATCTTAGTCCTTAGACCATGAGATCATTTTAATCACTAACACCGGAAGAGTATCTTGATAACATCAAACGTCACACCCTAACAGGGTGACTATAAAGGTGGGTTTAGTGCTACAAAGGTGTTATGTTGAGGCTCATGGATCAAGAGTGGGATTTGTCCATCCTGATAACATATAGATATACTCTGGGACCTCTCGGTGATAACACATTAAGATAGCTTGCAAGCAAGTGATGTGATCACTAGAATGTTATATCACGGGAACGAGAAAAGAGTGCATGTCGGTAACGAGATCAAACTAGGTATTTGGATGCCAATCATCGAATCTCAGAAATGTAATATATCGCGAGACAAAGAGATTGAGTTACGACATTAAAGGTTCACACGATCACAAGAGTCATCGTTGAATATGCGGGAGTCAGTACGGATCTCCAGGTCCCGCTGCTGATTATTGATCGGAGAGGGGTCTCGATCATGTCTGCATTATTCGCGAACCGTAGGGTGAAACACTTAAGGGATACCGACACCATTTGGAGCAAATATGTTTCAGCTAAAGATTTAAGAAAGCGCTGGAATCATTTCGATGGAAACCAGATGTGTTTCGGGTGAAATTGCTGAAACTGGTTCTGCATGTGATATTGAAATGTTGCAGGGGGTTTTATGTGAATGTTTGTTAATTAAAATAATTGACAAAATTCTGAATAAAATAAATAAAATAGTTTTATTTAATGAGAGCTTGCATTAAATTTTGTGGAAATTTAATGCATGTGAGTGGAAGTGTGAGTGGAGGCATATTTATGTGAGTGGAGCATCCACCACATGAATGATGGAAGAGGTGGGGGCACCACCATGGCTGCCACGCCATGGCCCTTGGCTCCGCCCCTCTTCCCTATAAAAGGCACCCTCTCCTCCTCACAACACACACCTCCTCGTGAATGATCTCTCGCCCCCTGTAGTTATTCCCCATGGTCTCGAATTAGCGAGATACATGTTCCCGGTGGCTTTATCTAGAAAGGAGTTGCTGCTTCCTATGCTTTGCGGGAGCGAGGGACGGAGGTTGTCCGGGTACCGGACATTTGTGCGATCACGGATGCACCACTGCTTTGCGGTGCTGGACTTGGTGGTGCTGAACTTGCTGGAGCTGGATCTGATGGACATGCTGGAGCCGGACCTGCTGGACTTCATCACGATCTTGAGATTGGCAAGTGTATGACTACATCACTCATGAGTTCCAACTCGTTAACAAAGCTTTGTTGTCTTCGAGGCTGAGTTCTCTATGGATGTATATCCACTCGTTGCTTGTATCTAGTAGATAGATCTTGGCGTATAGTTCCCATCGTAGGAAATTTTTTGTTTTCTATGCTGCGAACCCAACATCTTGGTACCTCCAGGGTGAATGGAGAGAGGTGATTCATGAACCTCTTTAAGAATTAAACCCCTCAACTTTGTTCTCTTCAGCACCACTAGACGGTTACAGAAATAGACAATACCTTGATCATCAGTAGAGAAACATTTTGCAACTCCCTTAGCAATGTTCTCTTTGATCTCAGAAACTTCAGAATCATTCTTTTGAGCAAGATTAATTTCATCCTCTATAGAAGATTTCACCGCAAGAGTAGCAAGGAATCCACGAGGAACAACTTCAATATTTAGTCGAGAAAATTCCTCATGAAGAGAAGGTTGAGATTGTTTGATCAGCAAATTGTTGCAGTAAGTCTTCCGACTTAGCGCATCTGCATCGACATTGGCCTTGCCGGGTTGATAGTTAAGACCCATATCATAATCTTTGATGAGTTCCAACCATCTTCTTTGCTTGAGATTAAGATCAGGTTGTCTGAAAAGGTGCTTCAGACTCTGATGATCCGAGTATAACTCACAACGACTACCGATGAGGTAATGTCTCCATTGCTTAAGAGCATGAACAACAGCTGCAAGCTCAATAGCATGAGTTGGATAGTTGTTCTCGTGTGGTTTCAGCCGTCGGGAGCCATAAGCCACCACATGACCATCTTGCATCAACACACATCCGAGACCTTGGTGCGAAACATCATAGAAGATAACAAAGTCTTTACTGGTGTCTGGAAGAACTTGAACCGGAGCAGTAGTTAGCTTGGTTTTCAAAACCTGGAATCTTTCTTCAGCCTTATCAGACCATTCAAACTTCTTATCCTTCTTAAGAAGATCAGTCATTGGCTTGGAAATCTTGGAGAAGTTCTCGACGAATCGACGGTAGTATCCCGCCAACCCGAGGAAACTTCAAACATCCTTTACGAATTTAGGGGATTCCCAGTCAAGGATGGATTGAACCTTGTCTGGAATGACATCAACCCCTTCGGCAGAAACAACATGACCAAGGAATATGAGTTCTTTCAACCAAAACTCACATTTGGAGAACTTGCCGTAGAGACAATGTTCTCGGAGCTTTGTCAACACCAAATGCAGATGTTCAATGTGTTCTTCTTCAGTCTTAGAATAGACCAGAATATCGTCGATGTAGACCACAACGAACTTGTCGAGATACTCGAAGACAGAGTTCATAAGCCGCATAAAACTGGTTGGAGCATTGATAAGACCAAACGACATAACGGTGTACTCGTAAAGACCATAACGAGTAGTAAAAGCAATCTTTGGAATGTCTTCCTTTCGGATCTTGATTTGGTGATACCCTGACCTCAAATCCATTTTGGAAAAGACGGTGGCACCACTTAACTGATCAAAATGATCGTTGATCCTGGGAGAGGATACTTGTTCTTGACAGTCACAACATTGAGTGGGCGATAATCCACAACTAGTCCCGGTATATTGGTATCCCGCTTTCAAACAAAGATTGTAGGACATCCCCAAGAAGATGTGCTAGTCTGTATGTGTCCTTTTACCTACAACTCCTCTAATTGCTTCTTTAACTACACTAACTCATGATGGGGCATAGGATAGGGTCTCTTAGAAACATGTGCAGTTCCAGGGACCAACTCTATGACAAACTCCACACTTTTATCAGGTGGCATGCTAGGCAACTCTTTAGGAAATACATCCGGGAATTCACATACCACGAAAACATCTTGAATCTCTAATGGAGGTTGAACTTCAAGAGCATACAACTCCGCTTGAGGAATAGAAATAGCTGATGGAGAAAGTGACCCTACGGTCTAATAAGTGACTGTTATGCCAGCAGGAATAGTCAGATTCATGGACTTGGTTGCACAGTCAATGACCGCTTGATATTGGGACAACCAGTCCATGCCCAAAATGACGTCAATATCAGTTGACTAGAGGGCAATAAGAGAAGTGGGGAACAATTGGGAGGCAACATTGATTAGGTTCCCATGACTAACCATGGTGGTTGGCCATCTATAACCAGGAGAATGAACCATCAAAGGTCTGGACAACCCTTTAAAACTTATCCCATGCAATTCAGCAAAATCTTCCGTCATGAATGAATGCGATGCTCCAGAATCAAACAAAACTTGAGCTGGAATGTGATTGATATAAAGCGTACCAATAACGGCGCTTGGATCTTCCCGAGCCTCTTCAGTAGAGATATGGGTCAGACGACCACTTCTAGCACCTTGAGGCTTGGTATACTTATTTGGTGGTGATCCCTCAGTAGCACTCTTTTGCAGGCAGTCTCTTGCAAACTGACCAGGCTGGTGACAGTTGAAGGAGATAAGACCTGATGTCGTACCAGTACCAGGATAGTTTGTCCTACCAGCATTGCTTGAGGTAGCATTAGGGCGAGGAGCATATCCAAAAGACCTTGGGGTGTAAGGAGCATGTGGCACAACACTGTAAGGAACATAGACACGACGCTTCTTATTGCTTGAACCAGATTTGTTGGATCCTTCATAAGAACGCTTACGAGTTTCCTCATACTCCACTTTTCCACGCTCGACTTTCAATTCCTTGTTCACAAGAGTTTGCAGATTCCCAAAATCCATCAGATGAAGATCACGATGAACATCAGGGTCTAGTCCCTTGCGGAACAGAGCTTGCTTCTTAGCATCAGTGGAAACTTCTTCAGGAGGATAGCATGCAAGACGGTTGAAGCTGCGCTGGTAATCATACACAGAACTAGTGCCTTGTTTCAGCATGAGAAAGTCCTCCCTCTTTTCATCCATTAGACCCTCCGGGATATGATAGGCTCGGAATCCTTTAGTGAATTCTTTCCAAGTAACAACATGCCAAGTAGCTTGCAGCGCCAAGAAATTTTCCCACCAGGAGTTAGCTGCTCCCTCCAGATGGTAGGCAGCAAAGGTTACCGAATCAGCTTCAGGAACATGACCTACCTGAAGTTTGCGCTCCATGGTGCGAAGCCAGTAGTCTGCATCAAGTGGCTCAGTGGAATAGCTGTATACTGGCGGAGTGAGGCGTATGAAATCCTTGATACCGACTTGGTTGTTTGGGCGTTGGGTATTGTGCTCTATCCTTTCAAGGAGCCTCATGTTGTTAGCACGGTTGGTCTCATACATAGCCATGAGTTGAACCATTGATGGTGGTGGAGGAAGATTACAAAAATCATCCTCATTGCTAGACCCATGAGCTTGATCACGGGCGCGAGCTCGAGAAGTGTCACCCATCCTGTAAGAACAGAAGGCGTTAGCCAAGGGTTTCAAAGACAAAGATGCTAGATGTAAACCATGTCATCTCATCAAGCATGGTAGTATCAAAGCATACTAACATATACACTAACCAACTGACTTACAAACCATAATAATGGAGTGCTAAGATGTTATGCAACAAGCAGAACTAAGACATCTTGATAACTCTGAGAATAGCAACCAGTTACAGAGTACTTAAAAAAACAACCCCAAAAAAACGATCCTAAACGTTTGGAATTAGTGCTAAGGAATGAAAACCTTTTCAAACCAAATAGGATAAGAAAACTCCAACATCAGAATCACACCAGGAAAGGAGTAAAATGAATTGTAGTCAGAGTTCTTACAAATAGTTTTCAACCTTTAAATATTTTTATCAACTTCTAGACTCAACATCGACCAATACTAGGGTTTCCTACAGGCAGTCCTGCTCTGATACCAAAACCTGTAACACCCCCGGGATTAGGGTTAAGTAAACCTCGAAATATCCTCCGAGATATCCTTAAATCCAACCTCAGAGACTCACAGTATATGATTTGGTAGCATTACAGAACATAGGGATCTAACAACATAAGTTTAAACTCTTAATAGAGTACGATATTAGATTATTACAAGCCAAGGGTCACAGCCCCATCATTACACCAAACAGCGAAAGCAAATTATGTTTTTCTACACAACAAACTTAACAAAGGGCCTAAGAGGCCATAAACATAAGCGACGTCCAACCCATAGTCCTCAAGCTCCTACCTAGGACCCCCAACTACTCGTCGATGTCAACGTAGAAGCCACCTTCAGTTACGGCTAGATCATCTGAGGAAAAACAACAATAGCGCAAGGTTGAGTACGAGAATGTACTCCGCAAGACTTAGATAACCTAGTATCTACATGCTCTGGCTAGAAAAGCTCTCTCTGGATTTTCTTTGCATAAAGGCAACTTTATTTATAAACGAGAGAGGGAGAAGAGGCTCGTCTACATAGAATACTTTCAAAACAGGGTAAGAGAGTGACAACTCCATCTTGAACATCTGAACTTGTTAACCAGGTACATCTGAACTCCTCATCTAGGATCACCCCCTCGAACCCCCGAGGAAGCATCCTTAAGCACATGTGGATCAATAGGTTTTATTTATAGTTAATGTTATCTATGATCTTAGAATTCGGTCACCAAGCGTTCATAACCATGAACACGGATTTTCGAAAAGATTTAACCCTGCAGGGTTGTATAACTTTACCCACACGTACCAACCGACTCTTAATGCCAACCGACTCTTTATTTATAGTTAATGTTATCTATGATCTTAGAATTCGGTCACCAAGCGTTCATAACCATGAACACGGATTTTTGAAAAGATTTAGCCCTCTTCCTTGGAAGGCCGGAAGAGGGTGGTTGACCACGACCTTTACCTTGCTTTCGCCGAGACCATGAGTCACGCCGTAAGGAGGGTTCCGCCATAATGGGTCAAATCCCGAAGCCGATCCCTAGAGATGTGAGGCGAGGTTGGTTTACCAGGGTGCTATCTATCCCAAGCAACCCCGGCCACGCTTACCTACCTCTTATGATGCACCTCCTTCACCCCCTCTTTCGAAAACATTTTCAATGCATATGCTAAACGGAAAGCCCGAACTATGTGACTCATGGAATTTACTACGCAAGTTAGTTAGTCGAGGGGTTTTCCAGGCCCTATGTGGCTGTACGCTCATCTCGGTTCCAAAGGCAATAACTCGGTTCCTAGTAGTGGCGAGCATAGGACTACAAAAACCACACCCAACGTGGTCACATGCAAGACTTAGCATATTTATCGGTCACCTCCAATCATGTATCCACCTCCTACCTTTATAGATTCTTTGGCATCTCCACCGGGATGGATCAGGCGTAAGTACTAAGCATTGCTAAGCTTGACCATCGAAGAAGCTCTAGCAACGCTCACCTCCCAGACCTAAGTATGCTAGGAGCAAGTGGATCAGGTGTATAAGGCTACAACAAGGAAACTATGCAGCAGATAGGTAACTCTAGCTACTGACAAAAGACCACATTGGAATTGTGTGCAACATAGTGAGAAAGTAAATACTTTGTAAAACATAGGTTCAGAATGAGAGGCTACGCTTTCCTTGTCCTTCAGTAGACATATATGGATCTTCAGTGTCGTTGACTTCGGTCTCGTGCTCGGATCCTATTGCGAAGAAGCAATATCAGAAAGAAGGGTAACAATCAATATCTCGAACCATGCAATGCGCAAACACATGAATGATATGAAAGATTAAAGTTATCATGTAAACCTAGGATTAATACCGATTTAAATGGGTTCGGAGTGCCAAGGGCTTGGCATTCCATCGATCCCATATGCAATTAGGGGGTTTTCGATGTTCCTCAAACTATCTTGGGTTTAGGTTGATCAACAATGCATGATTGTACTTTTAAAGTGTACATCTCATTTTTCTGAACATTTTGATATAGTATTCATATTTTTCTGATTAAATATGAATTAGTTATGAATTTTATAAGATTATAATAATTTCTGGAATTACTGAAACAATTTAAAATGACTTACTGCGTCACACTGATGTCAACACAAGGGTGGGGGTTATTTTCCATCGGGTCTGGGGCTAGCCACAGTGGCTGACTGATGGCCCCGTGCCACATCATCAGCCACGCTGGCAGAGCTTGGTCGACGCCCACGTCAAGGCCACGCGGGCGCCAACTCGGCGCCACATGGCCTCGCGGCCGGCTGGCGGTGCTAGGGAATGAGCAGGGCTGTGCGGAGGGGTGTGTTCGACGTGGCTCGTCGAGGCGAACCTAGGAGTGGCGGCTCGCAACTGCGCCGGTGAGCGGCGAAGGGAGACGGCGGCGCGCGATGCTAGGGCGAACCAGAGAAAGAGGAGGTATGCGGGGTGGCTCGTTAGAACCGGAAGCTCACCCTAATTCTGTTGCTGGTGACGACGAGGCGGGAGACAGACCAGAGTGATGGCGATATCCACGGCGGAGCATGTCTGCATCGAGGAAGAAGAAGCCAATGCAGACGATTGCGAGCGCCCGGGCTCGATTCCTTCAGTGAGGAGGAAGATGGTGATGAGGGGAAGCTTCCGGGACCGTCAGCTGGGTCCGAGATGGCCGGAGATGGCTGGGCGATGCGGCGGTCGTAGCTACGGTTTCGGCCCTGCGCGGGAGAAAGAGAGGGCAAGCGCGGGAGGGAGAGAAATAAGCATAGGCGAAGAGGGACACGACGCGGCGGTCTTATCCTCCTTCAGGCAGCGACGGATGGCGCAGGGCGGGCGGTGGAGATCGACGGTGCCGGCGACGACACCGAGCAGCTTCTAGCTGGGAGAAGACGATGGATTTTTTGCGAAAAAACCCCTGGCAAAAACCGGAGATCAACCCGCAGTCCAGATCGGCGGTCCAAGGGCTGAATCTTGCAGAGAAACCCCTGGGTTTTATTAAAACCTTTGTTTTCAGTATAAATAGCTCAATTTATTTGATTTTTGAACCATTTTCAATAGGGAAAAGCAAGGGCACTTTTGTAAATACCAGAATATTACCAAACTTGAATTTTGGTGCATATTTGAATCCATTTGCACATATTTGAGGTTTTTGTACTTGTATTTTGGTTCACACACTTGGTCACCTACATACATTTTATTGATTTGAACAGATGCATGCAATGCTTAAGTACTAATTACATATAGCACAAACTTGGGTTGTTACAGGGCGGACCGCTTCCCCTTTCCCCTGGGCGCGACAACCTCGTCCAGGTCCACATCCTTGCCATGAGTGGCTGTTCCAGTGCAAGCAAAACGTCAGGTTCACGGCTGAAAGCGTAGCGAGTGCAAAGAAGACAAGGACAAAGGAGAAACTCTCACCGGATGGGCACTCACAGCCCTCGTTGGCCCGCATGGGGAACCTCTCCGGCTCCGCCGGTGGAGCCTTCGTCGGCTTGAAGTTCACGGGAAAATTGGGGAGCTCGTTGTCCCCCATATCGTCCTCCGCTAGCTGCGCCGTGAAAAGATACTCAACAAGGGAAGATAAAAGGCACGAAACGGGAGTCCCTCGGGAAAATCCACCCATAGAAGAGCAACAAAGACATACCTTCAGCGGAATACGGCCGAGGTGGTACGGCTGGCAGGAGAACACCCAGTCCTCCTCCAGCGCCTCCTTCGAAATGGTGGCGAGCCATTCACGGAGGGCGGCCAGCGGCACATCCAGCCGAGATACCCGAGTGGGATCTAGATGGCCAGAGAGATGGCACATCTAGTGCGACCGGTGCTCAAGCGGGAGCACGCGTTTCACCTTCCAGGATAGCAGAATGTCCCGGGCGGTGAGCCACTC